>JABUQX010108075.1:10000-45322 GCA_015478945.1 Trachelipus rathkii | reverse complement strand
AATAAATATTACAGATAAATCAAATCACTTGCCCTCTATATACTATCTACAGCCTCATTCTGTGATCTATATTTAGATCTATTGATTACTATAATTATGATTTCAATGTCATATTTATTATTTTTCACTAAAATTGATCATGTATTTTTTATCACTACCTAACTTAAAAAGCATGATAAAATTCAGTAAATATATATCAGTAAAATTAAAAAACTGCATCACCTCAGCCCTCTGTGATTTCCTAATTGATCTATTTTGATATTATTACAAGCTCATATTTATTATTCTATTATAAAATTGTCCCAATGTTTTACATACCCTATAAAGAGTAAATCAGTAAATCAGTAAATAAGACTGCCCTCCAGCCACCCTTGATTCTATTTGATCTATTGCATCTACTGATCTATTGATTCAAGTCATATTTTTTTAGTAAAATTGTCATATTTTACATACCTTCCCCTAAATTACAGTAATAATCAGTAAATCAATATAATACCACCATCTCATAGCCATAACTCATTTCACTCAACTGTTCCATTTATATCCTTAAGATCTATTATGATTTAATATTATTGATAATCTATTTACTATATATATAATTATATATATATATATTATTACTATTATGTTCCATGTCACATTTCGAGTATCACTATTGATAAAAAACTATAATACTAATAATAAATCAATACTTTTACTTATTTAATAGCAAAGATCTAAATCCATTATATTTTAGATCAAGTAATAACAAATTTTATTTCCAATAACTCAATTTAAAATAAAGCCTTAATAACATATAGCAATCTACCTATGTAAAACTAAGAAATATATAATAGCTACTACGAACTAAACTCTTAACACATCTTTAAACAGGAATTTAAAATAATGTTATACGTAACTAAAGATTTCTCACGCTCTTAACAATCATAAAATAAGTAATACTAACTAAAACTATAGTCCAAAACGCAAGTTATTTCCACCTTGTCCTAAAGCATGGTCTTCATAACATAACAATGTTATTTTATACATTAACATGGTAAATATTTATAATTAATTAATTTACCATAATTCTTTGTGTAAGATATATTCATTAAACAGTAAGACAGCGAAACGTAATGCTAACTGTAACTCACAAAGTTTTCACATTAATAAAGCAAACATAACATAACCTAGATACTATAGAATATAATAATAATAACAAACGACAAACCTGCCATCATGTTATAGAACAGGAATATAACCTTACTTAAACATAATTAACAAAGGTTCCAAATACTTATCAACAGTAAAGTAACTAAACAAGTGCATAACAAAAACTCATAAAATCCATTCACACTTTCATCAATAACTCATTAATCTCCAAACATGACAATGTTTTAAAAATTATTACATTAACATAGTACTTAATTTATTAACAAATAAATTTATCATAACTACCTTTAACTCATACCATCATTATAAATCCCTACACGGGTAACGACAAACAAAGTATAAATATAGTTTTTTAATAGGAACCTCTCTGTAATAAAAGTATAAACTCTAATGAAACATAACTAATATACTTAAACACACAACCACCAGACGAATATCACATGACTATCATTAACAGACTTAGTCAAATTAAAAGCGATAACATATGCTCGGGAAAGTAACACAATGATTTTTATCATTTTTATATTATTATAAGCATATAAATTGTTATCTATTCTATATAATAAAAAGAGTGCGTTATTAATAATACATAAAACATATTAATATTATTATATATATATATTACATAAAATATCAAATATAGTATTTTATTTTAAGATATATTATATTATCATAATTATTCTAACTCAGAAGACTAACTATATGAGATTCTAAAAGACATATAATAATACTTGGGTATTTAAAAAGTTATTTATATTATATCTTCTCTAAAGATTTCAACACCTTTATTGGAATAAGGATGTAAGTATATAATATTGCCTTCAAGCAATACACTAATACACATTTTTTACGGACATAATATTTTTGAAATTACAGCTATAGCACTCATTATCTCATTACAAGTAAGAGATAAAGTAATAAAACTGTAAATTATACGGGAAATACCACATGTTTTACTTACGTATGTGTAAATATTCATTAGAATTACACTCAATGTGTCTATATATGTTATTTAATGTCTCAATAAGTATAAGTATCAACATCGATTTATAGTAAATGCTGAATGTTAAATTTCGTTTTTTAATTATAACAATGCTTGCATAATATTTATTCAAGTAGGTGTTCAAACTGGTGAAAACCTATATACACGATACGACCAGAAGGTCTTCAATATTACGATTGAATTGTGGTATTCCTCAGATATTAGCGTTACATCAGGGTTTTTAATATCAGTCCTAGTCGATACGTATATACTAACAATCGATCTAATTCTAATTTATAAACACTATACGCCTTGATCTCTACCATAAGTTTATTAACATTATTATTCACTACGCGTTTAGATACTATACCATTTCGATAACACAAATTATCTCACTCATACCCATGCCTGCTTCTATATTAATTATATTATATAGCGATTGAATCGATAATCTTGAATTAAATCCATGCAGATACACATAATACATGACTTAAAGGTGTAATTAAATAATTAGTATGATACTCCTATATATACTGGCCAGGAATACAGTAGGCAATGTTAGCGTTCGCCAATTTACGTGATTCACGATTAAATAATAAATGATTAACATATTGCTCATTGTTCCCTTCACCTCTACCGTATTTACTACTTGTTGGAGAATTCCTCAGCTTTGAAGCGTAAGAAATTGCGGTGGATGATGTCATCTCGTATCAGCACTATATATCTACAACGAAAAATATTACTACTTATATGTAAAAATATAGATAGTTGTATAAAAGACAATCGACCTGATAATAAATCGTAGAAAATAGAGCTTTGAATCTTTGCGCCATTTTCAAACACAATTCGAAGAAAAAATGATAAACAACGATATAATATCTGATACTGTATCGTAACGAGACAAAATAATTTTCCAGTGTTTTGGCAAATTTCTATATAGAATTCTCTAACCAGTTGGACAAAACATAATGCCCAAACAATTGAACAAATAAACAGGTTGAAACTAATTCTAGAGTACAAAATAATTAGTGGATGACCAGTATGGCCAACAAAAGGATAGATCATTAATAAACAACAAATATTGTACTGAATGTGAAATCAGACTCAGACAGGAAGTTCAACAACCAGTCTCAATAAATTACTTAATATATAACTAAACTAAATTGTATAATAATAATTTGAAATAAATATAATCATAAATTTGATTCAAACACAATAATAAAAATTAATAATAATTAAATAATAATAATTACACCTTGGGATAATAAAAATAATAATACTAAATAAATTCAATAAATATATAATGAAAAAATAATTTTAATAATACAGATATATTAATAATATATATATAAATACAATCACTATATTGATCGAGTCCTTCCATATAGATAAATCATTACTGATACATGTTGCATCACTATACCACTTGATCCCTTAGCACGAGTACTTATAGTGGATTTAACGCAAGGCCTTAGAGATTCCTTAACAACGCTAATATCTTTACGATTCAGAAAAACTCTGAAGTTCGCCGTTCGAGACGATAGAAGTCTTGGCGACAAGCACATGTTAGACATAAGTTTATTACCCAAAAACTTTATAAAAAAGATAAATAATTATACAAATTATCTCGTTTATCTGAACCATAGAGCCATAAAAAAGTAAAAGTAATCGTTGTTTGTAACTAGAAATATCTCTACAGCTACTATTGCGTATATAGTTAAAAATGACCGATTTTGTTGAAAAGCGCAGGAACAATCACAGAAACGATTTCCAGTATAATCAATCCACTCACGCTCATGTCTTCCTCTCCTGCAAGTGTCTCCTACCATTTCCCTCACCCGCCCTATGTATGCTATTGAAGTATTGTTCCTCCCCATTTAGTCCATATTTCGAGTATCATTTTGGATAACCATACACATAAACATAAGTTCTTTAATAAATATATCTGACTTCTGTCGAAAACCTATCATCAATACGGTGTCAACATAGTTTTAGCAATCAAATATAAGTAAACATATTCATTTAATAATGCTTACCTAATGAAGAGCTTAGGTAAAATATACATACTGTAACATAATTGACTAAACATAACAATACCTCGCTGAGGATAATACTATTTCCGCTTACACATCCTGAATATATCAACAATACTAATCAATCAAGTAGTACAAATTAGTTCTACCGAGGAGTCATGTTAACAAATGCCGTACGCTCCGATTTATGTGCTCGGACAAACTTTTCCAAGAGCATTGATATCGAGACATAACTGAGGTATAGACCGTTATTAGTCTCTATCCACAAAATCTACACCTTACAAGAGAAGTGTACCGTAAATTTTCTCTACCACGTAGAAAGAATACATCGCGTATACTTTGAATCCATGAATTAGAGCCCTAAGCCTTGCAATCGAAGAGTTGTACACTTCGAGTTCGAGTATAGACAAAATTCACCTCTTTAATAAAAACTGGATGAATAACAGCGTGAGACTATTTTAGCAATATATAATGCGTATCTGCGCGTCAAACCTAGCATCTCTCACTCAGCTCCGTGGGATCAATCGAGAAAACTATGCCTCAGGTAATCGATTGTCTTAATACCCACCAATTCTCGTCAGTTAACACAAGTAATGCGAGAGTGTCCTTAAAGCAAAACATGATGCATTTTCGTCCTTAACCAAATGCAAAGTAAGATTCTTTCGAGAGTGGCACTGTCATAGTAACATTCAAATTAATTAACATAAGCTGCAACCTAGTTATGCTTGGCTGAATAAACAGTTTTCATACCAACGGAATGTTATCCTAAATGAACATTTGACCGTCGACCGGAAGAAACAAAACCAAAGGTGGATAAGCGCCCCTTTTTTTTCGAGGTGAAGTTTAGCTCTGTCTACACTCTCATATGTTCCAAGATGCGGGTTGATCTTTTGACTTAGGATTGGTCACTTTGTTTAAGTGTGTTTTTTGTTAGATAAAAGTCTTTTACCTCTAAAATAGAAATGATATTTGTGTCGGGCACAACAGTAGGGTACATATTGAGATGTCATTTTGTCACTTGACCCATGTTGACCGCCTTAGCCTTTACCAGTTAAATTGGTGGTAAAAAAACTAATTTATGAGAATTTATGAGGCTCTCAAAGTGATCGTTTATGCTGGATTATTCCTCTTTTCAATAGGCTCGCAATGTTACGAGTTTATGTGGTAATTGCATTGTTAGGTTCAAGTTATCAATTTGCTTTAGGATTAACGAGGGCTTATTGTTAATTGTTAGCTTTATATTGATTGCCTAAATAATCTTTGTTGCCCGTAAAGCTAAAGTACAGGTAGTGTAATTTTTCACAGTACTGAAAATAATACGTAATTATCACAAAGAAGAGGTTAATATATATATATAGAATTACTAGATACATATATATAGAGTTATTATTATAAGGTAATTATCTTATATACTCAATGAATCATATCGTGGGATTTTACTGCTGATTGTTTGCTCATGGGAGTAGACCTCGCACTGCCTTACCTAATAATAATTCCAGTGTAGGTTATCTATATATAATTTACAGTAATCAATGTATACTCATAGTTTGACTTATGAGCGCTCATAGTGTCATTATAATAATACAAACTGAATCCTTATTTATCGTTATGTTTTTTTTATTCGTTTTCTCATATCTCTTCACAAGAAATGTAGCCTGCTCGAACATTAATGCCATACTTGAATCATATAGTTCAATAGATCATTTAGGCGTCCTGCGACGATTGGAGTTAGGGGGATTGAGCTGGTGCTAGACGGATTTGAGGCGATTTTGGGCATGGCTTGAATGGTTTACTGTATTGAGAATGAGTTATGTACAGTGCCAGTCTTATATAAAACATCAACAGTGAAACACTAAAACTCATATATCGCAGAGTTTACTGTGACTTATTTTCGCACGATCTTCAAAGAGACTAACGCATATTTTCTTTAATTATGTTATCATTAAGGCCTGTAAGAGTGAAATTGACAAGAGTATTCTTACATGTTGTACTCTTTTATGAACTTGAATTGTGCTAATCTTGAAGTAATAAGGCCACCCTCTTTTTCTTGTGGTTGCAGGTGTATATTTTGCAATTATTCGTTGGTTCCTTCAAGGAAATCGTTGGGGATTATGATATTTTAGACGAGGTTATAATGAATTTTTTGTTAAATATTATGAAGTTGATGTAAAAATTTGGTACGTTAGATTATATTCGTTATCAGTTGTGATTAGCAGGGAAAAAATATTGCTAAAATTTTTGTTAAATATTACGAAATGTTTAATGTAAAATTAACAATTGATATGTAGAGATATGCTTGAAAAAGTGTGAATAGGTTAGTTTTGCACGCCGTGTTAGGTTACTTTAAACTGTTGTTAAGTGCGGAAAGGTTTTGTTACCAGTTAAGTAGTTTATTCGTAACGTTATGGTGTGTTAGGTTTGTCGTTGTACATTATAATCTTAGTTCAGGTATGCTATGTAAACTTTATTAATGTAAAAAACTTTGTTACGTTAGCATATATTCGATGGTATAATATGTATATCATAAGCTAACTATTTTGTTGTGATTTCTAGTTCGTAAAGTCAGACAGAACACATTGGCAAATAGTAACTCGACACATTTATAAGACGACACTGAATCAATAGATCCATAGATCAAACAAGGTCATGGTGGGATGGGCCCTTTGGGGAGCGGGTTGATGTGGGTTTTGATTTACTTGAAAGTTTATTGATTTACTAGCTCCAATTAAAATCAGTAAACTCCTTCACATAGGTTCCTTAGCTATATTTTAATTGCCAACCATGCGAAGCTTTATTTGTGGTAATGTTATTGTTGCTGCCAATTAGTAAATATTTTTGGCACTTATAAAGTTCTCCAATTGGTTGAACTCAGCTGGTATAAATAAACGTAAAATATGTTATTTGTCCTCGTTTAGCTAATATGTTGATCCAATGATATTAGGACCAAGATTATGATAAATTTTGTAAAATATTACTCCGATGGTACATATGGCGAAATATAAATTCATTAACTTTTGAATGTATTGTCTAGAGATATGGGCTTTTTCTGCGAAACAAAACCAAATAATTTTGAAAATAGGCTTAACTGTGTATTTTGTTTTGCAATGTTTTGATTTGTGTATCGTTTATTGAGACATGAGAAATGTAAATTCAAAGATTGGTGCCGTAAACTTTGTTAATTGTTAACTGTTTTATTAATGAAACTGTTCGGTAAGTTTGTTGCTCGTCAGGAAATTTTTTGGTCTGAATTGCTATGCAGCTCACTACTTTTCTTAGTCTCATCATGATGTATGTTCTATGCTTTAGCTTCATGTGAAAAAGCATTGATTAAAATGCATTAGCATATATTCTCGCTGGTGTATTAGTAAGAAAGACACTCATTTTTGTGCTAGTGTTAATCCGCAACATGAGATACTCGAACGAGTGCAACACGACGTAAAATCAATAGTGTTAATGTAAAACTCTCCAACATATAAGGATCATGCTTAGAGATATGTACGTTTGCAATAAATTTGAACAGGTTACGTTTATGAACTGCCAGTCTGGCTAGGGGATATCTTAGTTACTTGTTTTTTAAGTTATGGGGACCACAAGTCGTGATAATATAAATGTTTCTATTGTGAGTAGTTTTTATTCGTGCATATAGCGCTGGCTCGCTTCACTGCGTTTTTTGTCCTTTGGCTTTGCCATGTACAAGTTCTCCTAGGTGTCTGGGACATTTAGTTCGTTCCTATGTCTATAGCTCTAAAAAAGCCTGAAATTGAAAACAACATATTGCTCTCCTTACGGTTCTAGCAACTATATTCGTCTGAGTTTCGCGGTACAAACCTGCCGTGTTCTCTGCTCCAGAACTTGATAAATAGTGCGAGACCGTCAAACCTAACACGAAAATAATTGGCATATAATGGCTCTGTGATCCTCTCTATTAGGCCTGTACTTATTATCATCCAAGAAATTATAATCTAAGCTGAGGTATTTTCAATTACTGCCTAGTAAGTATATATTACCTGACAAGCTTTCACTTTATATCCTATTATTTATAAATATTTAATACTAGCAATTAGCCTTATCCCTTATTAATATATAGTTAAGCTAACTCTAATATTAAATAGAAGATATAATATTGATATTACTTGAATTTTACTGAAAATCTTGAACTTGATTGGTATGGTAGTACATATATATTATATATCTCTATCCTCTAAATATTTTTACAATAAAAATGGTTTTTTATTCAATGTACTTAGTAATTTACTCTACTCATGAATCTATGTTATCGAATCTACTTATAACATGCTTGTTTGCGAAAAGTGTCTAGAGCATAAGGATTTGTTTAGCTTTGGGGGTCTCCATACCTAATCCTCTTCAAGAGGATTCTAGACCGTATGTGTCTTACTAAAACTATGTATGGAACTAAACTGGCATAATAAAGACAACCAACCAAACTACGAAATCCCCGAGCACAAGAGAGTGATTCATATACGGCAGGAGAACCAAGGAGATGGCATAAAACAGAACAAATAACTCAACCTAAACCAGAAAACGTGGGAACCCTTTATTATGGACGGTAAATAGTACAGTAGCTATGTTATACTCATTTAATAATAGTTGTTCCCATCTATTGTGGAAGACATCGTCCAGAGAAGATCGGTAAGACATAGATTAATCATGGGTGTAGTTAATCCTATCTTGTGGAAGCGAGTCTCCACCATTCTCGAGACAAGGTGGCCGCATAACCAATCTTCGGGGTTAAAAGGAATCAACACACGACGGTCTCTATTGCTAGCTGAAATCCTCTCTACGTCTGCCGCGAGTTTTTCAGGGTGACTAGGCATGAGCCACTACCGTAGACGAGACATGGTCAGGGTCCTGCGTGTTTCCGCTTAGTATACGCTGAGATAATCTAGGATAATTCCGTCATGAAACCGTTCTGGTAGTTGAGCTCGTGTATTCGTTTCCAAACAAGCGTCTAAACGATGCCTGACAAAGGTACTCATTAGACTTCCTGGTATGAGTACAGAGAGCGCATCCGCCTTTAGGGCCAAAACATTCTCCGAGCTGCTTGAACAGCTGGCAGAAGGAACAAGAATGTACGTTGGAGTACGTAATTCTCTATTGTGGTGGAAATAAGAGATCTAGCACACCATCTGGCCCACACATCTCACTTGGCCATCAGGTCCTTTTAGGCGCCTGGAAGTTATCAAGCTAAAAGTGATATGTTCTCAACCATTTCATAATTGAATTTCCCCCTCTTTAAGTGGGGTAGCATTTCCAAGAAGGAGCCATCTTGGTTGCGATTATGGTTCATCTTTTTTCACTCGAAGGTCATTGTATATCTTTGTTATTTCTCCACGACTTCAGCAGAAATGAAAGCATAGATCTGGAAGAGTTGTCTACAAAACAACTCACATGGACAGCGTAATCTATCAATATGAGATCCACTCGTTTCAGCTGAACCTTGTGTGAGAGACGTGGATCAGATTCGTCAAGCTGAGTAGAGAGGCACATTGCTTACCTGAACACTTGTCTGGGACTAACGTATTTTCTACTGACCTCCAGTACGGGAAGTCGCCTGTCTTTGGGTGCGCACGTGGTGAACTGCTGCTGTGAGAGTTTTCTGGTTGTGGCGGCCATATTTGTTTGGGTGCTCGCATACGCGACAATTTATGGCATACGTAAGCGTAGATAGCAGAGAGAGGAAGAGCGCATATACGGGCGTCAAAGAGGTATATCTTGTGTAGCTCTTAGTTGATTATTAAGAGAAGACAACCTTCTTCTTCGAAGAGTGTTATATGTGTCTTTCAAGACGGTCTTACCATAAAATTTGGCGTCCATCATCTAATTTTATGTTATTCTATTCTGTACAATGAGCAACTGCTCATCATCTAACACAATGTCCCTTTTCCAACAATTGGTCGCTCATACGGATCATCCGCCATAACATTACAACGGTTAGGGATCATAGACTCCTGGCCATTTTCATGCGTGAGAAGCCCGACATGAATCCAGCATCTTGATCAATGTTATTGGGAATTGTGCCATGGGTTAGTGTCGATGTTCGATAGCCCAGTGAACAATTCATCCAGTCTCACACTTCACTATAATTTATATAAGGATAATTTAGCATAAAACTGATCATTATGATACACATATTCTATAATATTCCAAAGGAGTACCATCTTCCAATGATACATTTTCACAAATTTGATCCGGTAATATCAACTTGGAGGAATAAGTTGGATATGGGCCAGAGTAGTGAGGGTTCCTAAACCCATTATTATAGATCACCTTTTTTTGCTTGGTCATTTATCACATGTAGATAATTATATATATATGTAAGACATAATAATTGATTAATTGTTTTGTAATCTATAATAAAATCATCAATTATTCCTATATTTTTAATTTTGATTTTCATTTAAATTTGTATCCATTTATAATTCCCAACACACTGTCCGTTTAAAATACGTTTATACATTATATTAAACCTTGTGTCAATATACACATCTACCGAGTTAGTATATGAAATCACATATAAATAAATAACTCAAACCCTAGCACGTACATTATTAATTTTTCCAATTATTGAATAGTGTATTTAATTATAACATTATATTTTAATAGGGTGATTATGCATTAAATTTTGCTGCAGCGAGTATTATTATATATATAATATATATTAATATATTATATTAATATATTAAATAATATATTAATATATATATATTAATATAATATATATATAATCGTATTAATATTATATATATATTATATATATAATATATTAATATAATTATAATTATTAGGCCTTTAATATATATATCTATATATATATATTAATAATATATATATTAATATATATTATATTATATATATATATTATATATATTATATATATAATTATTAATTATATTATATATCATATACTATATAATTATATATATTTATATATATATATATATTAATATATATATATATAACTATTTTATCAAGATCATACTACTCGCAAGTAGATTCGTGAGGCTACTTTCTTTTAGGTCGTACCTCTCAAAGTATCAACTTACTGCGTACCCCCCGGGGTACGCGTAACCCCCACTTATTGGAGATCACTGTGGATTAGTACATTAAAAGACTTATATTTTTTGTTACACTTAAATGATATTTAATCCCGAAATGATTCTCGATATGTGACTACTACGTAATACAATTAGATATCAATAGATCAATATAAAGGTCATGGACGGTAGTGGATAGTGAGAGGGTGAGGATATACTAGGTAGGTATTATGGTATAGCGGGGAGTGAGGACGTGAGTGGTTTTGGATTTCATTGATTTATCCATATAGCATTTAAATTCTGAGTAAAACTTAATTAATCTTTTACTATGATTATTTTTTCAAAGAACTATATTTATGTTAATGTTTTGAAGAAAGGGAAATTGTTAGGTCAATTCACAGGTCCAAAATTTGGGTGGAACAATTGTATTAAATTGTTTGCAATTTATTGTTTGAGTGTAATTATGAAAATATTTTAGGTAGGTTATATGATAATATTATTTGTTAAATATTATATACTAATGGTAACTAAGTAGATAACTCTTTAGTTTCAACGTGTATCTTAGCATAATATTTACGTATGGAATCTGTATGATTAAATTATATTATATCGGATTCAGGATTTAAGACACATTTTTGATTAAAATGATTACTTATAGTGTCATAGTTAGTAATAAATTAACATTAAATTAATAGTCTTAGATGAATTAATGCTTAATGAAAAATCATGAATTAATATAGGTTTAACGTATATTTTTGGCATTGACATATAGTTTAACTTATATTATCACTGGTGTTAAGTGTATTGATTGGAACTTTAATGTTAATGTTAACTTAGTTCATATTCGTTAATTGTAGAAAAGATTTTTGGGTTTTTAATATTTTAGTCCATATAATTTTTCCTTGTCCCTAAAGTTTAATCAGGTATATAACTATGTTACGCTTTAATTTATTGTATTTTGGAAACTAATTATTACGTATATGTAGTTAATATAATTTTCGATTTAGATTCAGTATATAATTAATTATAACTCTCTCATAATGTTTTAGTGAATAAATTTTTAGTTAAATATTTAAACTAATATAGTTTAATAATAAATTAACATTGTTAATGTTAGAAATATAGCATTGAAAAGTATGTGAAATAGTTATCGTCCTTATGTAGCTATGTTAGTTTAATATATATACTATACTGTTTGATTTAAGATATATATATGTGGCAATCATTTATAAGTTAAACGTTAATCAGTTTATTCATGTTTTTAATAGTATATTTTGATAAATTTGTCGTTAAGATGTATTATATATTATTATAGTTTATAGATTGATGCTTATAAAGTAAGGCTCTTTATATTAATGTGAATAAACTTTGTATATGTAATTCACGCTTAATGGTATGTTAGGTTTTTGTGCATATGTAATTTCATTATTTATAACATCAGTTCAGGTTGGATGCTATGTCTTGCTTTTATTAATGTGATAAACTTTTATGTTTTACGTTAGCAAATATATTCATTGAATAGTATGATAGATATTTGCTGTACGATGATTCTTTAAATTTTTACGTTTAAAATGTCCTCTATAAATATAGTTTAATTAATAAAATTAACTCATTGTTTATTATGTTATAGTATGATTGATATATAATGCATTGACAAGTGTAGATGTTAAAGGTAATTACGTTTTATGTAATTAGTTTTGTTTAGTTACTTATTCTTCAGTTGTTAAGTATCGAAACTCATTTGTTAACTATGTTAACTAAATCTGTATGTTAGATGTTTAAGACGACGTTGTCAGGTTCTGTCGTTCCCGCTGTTGTATTATATTCATAAGGTTTCAGATGAATCCCGCGCAAAAAGTTAAGTTTTAATTAATGTCGACAAGAAATTTTGTTGATCGGGTTAACGCAAATATAATTTCGTCTGATCTCGCACCCATAGTGATAATCAGATACAATGCAAATTTGTTTTTTTTCGATGTTTATGTTTAAATCCAGAGAGATACTTCGCCAAGATCGTGAACTTACTTCGAAACTCAATTAGACGGTAACCTAAGATCAACACTAGATGCTAACAATTACGAGTCAATAGATCAATAGATCAAAATGGTGACTGTGGGCAGTGCGCGTGGATTCACGTCTTTTACCTGTTTATGATTAAATAACATGATAATGTGAACGTGATTTAGGTCACATGGAGCTAGTTATCATGATAATTTTTAAATAGCACACACATTTAGTTAAATGAGATCATTATGGAATTCCATAAGAAGTACCCATCCTATTAGATTCAAATTTTAGATACAAAAGACCTGCCTTCTAATAGGCCATTAATGTGTTTTATGACGGGATCTAGATTTGATTTACTGATTTAATCGAGTGTTCAGAGGTGATGTATAATTTATGACGAGAATATGACATATATTGTTATATTTAATTAAGAAAAAAATTTATGTACTTAGATTAAATATATAGATTGCATAATAGTAATCATATTAAGATCTAAATATATGGATCAATAGATACTAATATGAAATCAATTGATCAACGAAGATGAGTATTGGGGAGGTAGTTGATTTTGAATTTTACTGATTTATTGATTTATTCTGTTTTAGGTAGTTAATGTATATAACATAGACATAAATTTTTAAATAACTAAAAATTATGACTTGAATCAATTACCATATCAATAAATCATATATAGTATCATATAATTCCTTCCTGCTCCAGAAGTCCTGATTAAATTTTAAATACTGTATTGTCTGCTTTAAGGCAATCACGATGTCAATTGCGTATGAATAGGGGTAGTTAAAAATAAATATTATGACTTGAATCAATAGATCAATTAAATCAGGAATATGTAGAAGTTGAGGGAAGGGGCAGTTTGATTTACTGACTTTTAACTGATTTAACTGTCTTCTTTAGGGTATGTATAAACGTAAATTTGTAAGTTTATTTACAACTAAACAAAGATAATGAATTTTATAATTTTATTTATTTTTTATTTTTTTATTTTTTTCTTGATGGTCTTGAAACCATTATTTTCGAAAGAATCTTACAGACCTACATATAAAACTAAATATATATTTAAAAGTAAACATTATTTGTTAGTAATTTAATAATATAATATATATATATATATACTAAAATGGTTTTATATAACATCGGCATACCAGCACCTATAGGTGGTCAGCACTCGGTGGCCAATGCCAACATATCCTCCAGATCAAGATACTACATAACATTCATTTTATCTAGAAAATCTAACTACTGTATATCTCATCTACTATCACTGCTAAATTTTCAGCCTTCTAAACTGACCACATTCTAAAGCCTCGACCTTTGTTTCACAGGATGAGGTGGATGATCGATACAACCTTCGCAGGGTAGACCACCGGGGGGAACGTAACCTCGGTCTAGCGTACGAGGAGTATACGATACATCAGTGTAAGAGGCGCCCACCAACGGAGGCAGCAAGAGTTTATTAACAGAAGACTCACAGAAATAAAGAACTAAAATGGATCGATTAAACTTGCACTAGGCCAAAAATCGTGAGAGGAGTAATAATAGATTTCGGTAAGCCAATATGGGCTGGAGCAACCGAGCGGGCCGGAGAGTCCATAGAGGAATAAACATTGCACACGTGATATATATAGTAACGTATATGATAATATATCAAAAGAACAATAAAATATTTTGGAGAATATCAATTTGGTGTATTAATAAAATAGTATATACTATCACCCGGAGGAAAATAAACAAAGGATGAGATAATTAGAACGTACTTTTAGATGAGTTTATAGTTGATATTATAGTGGTAATAGTGCTTAAATATGATACGGAAAGAGAAAGGGTTGAGATAAGAATATAACGATATAGGCTGTAGTAAGAAATAACCGTGTATAGCGGGAGAATAGGAGAGTGTAAATTAACGTAGAAGTAGAGGTATAATTTATTATTATTGTAGTGATAGATAGCGATTATAAATGAGAATAATTATATGAAGAGTACGATAACTAAAACTCCTGGTTAGAAAGGATTGGGCTTACAAATATTGGGAGTAGTCGGAGTAGGATTCTCTCGGAGAACGGGAGGGGGGAGGAACGGGGTGGAACCGGAACCGGCGCGCAGGCGGAGGTGCAGAAGAAGCGATGCGGTGATGGATCCGAAGTTGGAGACGCGAATGCGGTGTCGGAGATGTCGGAGACTCGCCCCTGGTGGCGAGAGCGAATGGAGGTGCAAGAAGGTGTGGAGAAGGGCATGGGGACGGCGTGAGAGGATGAGCATGAAGACTAGGTAAGTCTTGCGCAGTCATGGAGACATCAAGTAGGGGGAACCGCCCGGATTGACACATTATAGCGGCATTTCTAACACATAGAGCGGCGGTGTAGTAAAGACTGCTCAAAATCGAGGTCCCTTCGGGACCCCGATTTTTATGACGTAATAATAATAATAATAATAATAATAATAATAATAATAATAATAATAATAATAATAATAATAATAATAATAATAATAATAATAATAATAATAATAATAATAATAATAATAATACAGACAGACAGACCTTCGCTCTGTCTGTCTGCCTGGTGTTCGGTCGAACCGATCTTGCCCGTAGGCCTAATCTTCGATCGCTTGGAAGCAGCAACAAGGGCGTTAGCGGCTACGCTCTAAGAGGGAACCACCCCTATATACATCCTAGCGACTTGAAATTTCGCATGTAACGAGCTTAACACATACATAGAACATATACCAAGTTTCAGACCGATACCTCTAATACTTTTTGAGAAATCGCTGCAGGCTGTAAAAAGCGAATACTACTTATATATATATATATATATATATTATATATATATATATATATATATATAATATAAAATATTATATATATATATATATATATATATATATATATATATATATATATATATATATATATATATATATATATATAATAAAGGTCCTTTCTGTTATACACATGCGTATGTTTTTGTTTTTTTTCATATATTGCTGTTATATGATCCTAACAATTAATTTATGTGTTCACTAACAAAGCCACGTCTTCTGTCAGCTGCCTTGGCATTCAAAGCGCACAAAATTTTCAATAATTTAAATCTGTAATTATTGCTTGAACACGCTCTATCGAAATTGCAAGCATGGAAGCAATTTCGGACTGTTTAATTCGTCGATTTCCCCGAATAGTATCATCAACGCGAGGATGATGTTGGTCAGTGATCACTGTAATGGGGCGGCCACTTCTCGGAGCATCATGAATCGACATTTCACCTCCTATTGGTAACTCTGACCACAATCTTGTAGCTCTTAATTATAACACTTTCTCTCCAGCAGCTCCACCATGCCCTAAACATACTTTCTGGCACTTTAATCGGGCTAATTGGGAGGCAATTGCTTCGCTTCTTTGCTACCTACCCTTGGTATGAATCTGGTTTGACAAGGAGGACGCTTCGGAGACTGTTGAAAAAGTAATTGCAGTGATCTCCGAGTTAATGGGCAGGTTCATTTCATCTTCTACTAAATTTTTTCTCCAATAATCTGTGATTCGATGGCACCGGTTCTCGTGCTCTTCAGGATGGAGAAAATGCCTGTTGGAAATGAAAAAAATTTCCTTCTCCTATCACTCTTGCTAAATTTTCGCTCAACTCGGAATAGTTACAGGGATATTATTCGTTACGCTAAGCGTGATTACACCAAAGGGAAATGCGCTGACCTCCTTGGATCTCCTACTGATAAAAATTTCTGGCCCCTTGATAAAACCATTTCTAATAACTTTGTAAAAATGCATTTCCTCCTCTTGTTCGCTCTGACTGATCTGTAGCTAATACTCCTTCTGAAAAGGTTAATCTCTTTGGTCTCCTTTTTTCATCTAATTCCACCCTGGACAATTCTGGCAACCCCCTACTCCTTCTCTTCTCAGGCATCCCGTGGCTCCGCCCGTGATTTCACATGACCGGCTGCATGAGATCCCGAGATAGATCTATGAATGTTAGAAAAGCTAGTGGCCCGGACGGCATTCCTCCTCGTGTTTTGGGGGAGTGTGCTTCAGAGCTTGCGCCTGTCCTCGTTCGACTCTACTCTTTTTGCCTCAACTTTTAACACTTTCCTTCAGCGCTGGAAGCTCACATATGTTCACCCGATCCTGAAGAAGGGTAGCCGGTCTGATCTTTCTAACTATCATCCTATAGCTCTCGCTTGTATTCTATCTAAAATCTTTGAAACTCTCCTCAACTCTCAATTCCTGGATCATCTGGAATCTCATTCCCACTTTCAGACAAACATGATTTTCAACTTTCGAGGTCAACTGGTGACATTCTTTCCTATCTCGCTGATTTATGGTCTTCTGCACTTGGGGAGGGACTATGGGGAGTCATGTGCGGTGGCGCTTGCCATATCCAAAGCCTTTGACCAGGTATGGCATGCGTCACTGCTCTTTTAGCTTCCTTTCTTCGGGTTTCCTCCTTTCCTTGCTCACTTTTATCTAGTTTTCTCTCAGATCGTTCCATATCGACACTATAGTTGATGGACGACCTCTTCTTCCTTTCACGCTAACTGTGGTGTTCCGCAGGGTTCTGTTTTATCTCCAACTTTATTCTTGCTTTTCATTAACGATCTTCTCAACTGCTCATCTAACTCTATTCATTCTTATGCCGATGACTCAACTCTTACATCTTTCACTCATTTCAAATCTGCTCCCTCTTTCTCTTTCTCGACTTCAGCTTTCCGATTAAATTCTTGCCGATCTGGATGCAATTTCCCGGTGGAGTCACTTCAAACTTCTGAAATTCAACTCATTAGAAACTCAACTTCTTCACATCTCCCTCTCAAAATCACCCCAGCTTTTCTATCTTATTCGACGGCTCTCCCGTCTCACCTGCGGGCAACATAAATATTCTTGGTCTGAACATAAACAATAAACTGTCTTAGAAACGTTACATCACAACGGTTGTTAAGGTAGCCTCAAAGAAGCAGGGGTTGTCTTCAAGTTGCGATTTTTTTTTATATTCCGAACAGTTACTTCAAATATTATATAAACGTCTTGTTAGTACTTTGTATGGATTGGTGTTCCCACATTTGGGAGGTTCCGGTTCCACCCTTCTATTGGGTAGGGTTGAGTCTAAGGCTACAAATTAATAAACTATATTCTACTTTCTAACCCTCTTGACCCTCTATCTCTGCGACGTGACGTTGGTGCTTTATCTTTTATATAGTACTACAACGACAGATGCTCGAGGGAGTTGAAATTATTTCATTCCGCCACCTTGCATCGCTCTCTAGCACAAGGGGCTTAGTTTCTCATGAATTCTGTGTGAATATTGAGAAATCCAGACTTGTTTGCTGTGGTGCGTGCGTCCTTTTTCCCAGCCCCTCTCTTCTGTAGAACTCTCTGCCTTCATTTTCGGCATTATTAATCTCCCTCTCTTCGAGTCCTCCGTTGCTGGTCGCCTTCAGAGTTTGCGTTAGGCTTGGGATTGAGTGAATTTTTCGTTATTACTATTTTTTTATATATATTATTCTGCCCTCTGCCCGTGAGTGGTAATTACCCGTAAAAAAAACTATTGGAAAGAGTTGCTTTACTGACCCATCGACAAACGCTGCTAACATCCATAGAGTCTGTTCTATATACCTCGAGCAAACGGAGATGAATTTCAGCGATTCTGTGACCTTCGGCTTGCAAAAATTCAATCACTGACGTTACTTTAAACAAAGTTATTACTATTTAGCTCTATATTTCTATCACTGCAAATAAATGAAACCAAATAACTACACCGTCCGTGTCAAATCTATTCTACAAGCTTCAAACTTTCAAATGCAGAGCTGAACTTCTTTATACCTGTTTCCATTGCTTAGCAACGCTTCAGCAGGCGTTACTTTCACACCGCCCTTATATAATATATATATTATATATAGTATATGATAATATTGAAAATAATGTTTGTTTTTTTACATTTTATGTATTCATAGTACCTATTCAAATTTTTTTGCTAAAGATATATCTATAATTTGAAAATATACTAAAAGATGGTCTGTATTGTATTATCCTATAGAACGCGGATAACGAAAATTTATAAGTTTTTGTGTACATCGTTATCATTCACCTATGGTCATAAATGCCAAACTATCATTATATTTTTTGGTTCTGAAAATAAAAAAAATTAACTCTGTTATTGTTTATATATATTCTTTCATGGTCATATATTATCGAGGATTATTTATTATTTTCTCACGTGAAAATATGCTCTATGGGAGTGATGGATATAACATTATAGTTATTTAAATAGATTTATTTTCGATATGCAGTTTTAATTCGTTTATTGTTTATGAAAATTTCTGAAAATAAAATACTTATTTTTATATTATAATAGGTTTATTTATATCTAAATAAAAAAGGTTTATCTTACTCACTACGAACTTAATAACTAATCACGCCCGAATTATTTGATGTTCTGTATTTGATATTAGTAGCAAGAGATTTTTTTATTCAAATTTATTTTCGCTTTTTCAATATAATTGTTATCTATAATATTTTTACTATTTAAATAAAAGAATATTATCTTTAATATATATAACTATTAGTTATAAGAAAGCATAAATCACCGTAAAGAGTGTGTGTTCCATTAAGTATAATATTGTATCGTTGCCGTAGACGGTTTATGAGGGGGTGAGGGGCTGTTAATACAACATATCATAGAGATTGATATATGGATAACAGAATATTTGATAAGAAAGATTTTGATCGAGGAACCCAGAAAATGAGTGGATTGTTTATCAGAATAAGGAAAAGGATTAAAGGTCAAGAAAGAATGTTGGATTCATCACCAAGATGAAACAAGGATACAGAGGATAAGAGAGATTCTGCACAAACTGCTCAATATTATTCTTGGAGAGAAAGATAAAACAAGTACGGGATAAGAGATCTGCACTATAAATATATACGCTCAATAAAATCATTTCTGATATAGGATAAATAAGTTATGGCAGGTTGTAAGTTTTACGAGCTGATGTTTGAGAATTATGAGGTATAATTCATTGGTGACAGGTAAACGTTAAAAATCACCACAGAATTTCATGATATTCATAAAAGATTGTAAAGAGATTAAGAGATCATGTTTTCTAACTTAGATTCGAGTTCAAGTAGTTGATAGTAATATTTTTTTTTTTAGTGTAAATGTCAATTGAGTTTTTTAGAAAGAACTTATTTATATAACATGAGTTCTCAAGCAGTAGTAGGTTGCTGTATAAAAAGTTTTTAAATTCACACTGAATTCGACTAGAATAAGAAGATGAGGTTTAGAGAAGTGAGAAAGCATAATGTTCGAGCAATAGTGTATAAATAAAGAATAATTATTTAAATTGATAAGTTACGGGAAATTTAAGATTATTCTAAAAACTACCGTTCCAAATATAGATAACAGTCCGGAAAACTCCATTAGAAATGAGAATTCGTCAAACCCTAAGCTCTTTGTATTTTGGGATGTCGCGGGGTTCCTCCGCCCCTCCCCTTTACGTAGGTATGGTATAATAACGTACCTCTCTCCCCTATTCCCCAGTCGGCTACGAAGCCCCCTACATTTGAACGTGTTATAATACCTTTACATAAATATTTCATATTATAATATATATATAATATTATATTATTAATATATAATTATATTATTATACTATATATATTTATTAATATATAATAATATATAATTATATATTTATATTAATTTATTTTATTACTATGTCTCCCCCGCCGGCTCGAGCTCTCCCCCAAATAAAAAATAATAAAAAAAAAAATAAAAAAAATATTGCTTGTTAATTATTTTAGATTTTTTTAACATGTGTTACCTTATAACCCAATTTATTTTGTACTATAATAGGATCTTTTCAACATATGTATTTCTATCTCCCTGTATACTAATTTGTTTAATTTAAGTTAATTTGATATTAAATATATTTAAATATAATATATATATATATAAATATAGTATATAATATAATTAAATAATTTTATATATTTATATATATATTTAATATATATATTGTAATATATTATATAAATTAATTATATAATTAATACTAATATTAATATTATGTATATATATAGAATATATTTTAAATATAGTAATATATATATTATAATATATTTATGATTATTAGATGTGTATATTAATTATTATATATATTTGATATGTCGCAAATAGATTTTGTTCACTTAGGGGAACCAGTTCTAATATACATACAGGAAGACTGAACAGAATATAGGTAGAAAGCTATATATATAATAATTATATATATAATACTTTATTATTTATAAATCCGGTCGTATTTACGGGTATTACTTGACCCATCTTCAGCAAAATATTTACTCTAGAAATAATTAAAAATTTTCCCAATTTTAAATAAATAAAATAAAAATGAATAAATTTAATATTAATATTATTTTAAATTAATATATAAGTGTAGGACTTATCAAACAATCTAATACAATTTAGATAAAATAACTCACATTAGATGAAAAATTAAAACAAAATCATACAATTTTTAAATTAAATGGTAAAAAAAACTTATAACAAAAACGCTACCTGGTACTAAGAATATTCTAGAGTAATATTTTGTAGTCGTGTACTAATAGTACGAAATATTATATATTGGAATAAATTTTAATATAATATAATTATAATATTATATATATATTATATATATATATATATATTATATAATATATTAATATATATATTATTATATATATATATATTAATTATTAATATTATATATATTAATATAATTTAGTGAATACTATAGTGAAGTTTTCAATATAATAGAAATATTTAAATTTTTCCAACATATTATTATATTATTTATATTATATATAGGTATTTAAATATCTCTCTCTCGTTAACTAGAATCACACTCTGATATCTCACGCGAGCCTTTATTTTATCTCTCTCTGATATGGGATATGAGAAATTTGTATCTCTCGGATCTAATTTATGCGTAATGATTATGTAATTGTATATGATGTAATGGCTGAACAGGTAAATTATCAGAGAGATCTACGGAATGTATATATTTACAGGGTATATTAAATATATATGAGTATCCTCTCCCCCTGAAGATTCTGACTTAGCGAATATTGCGCTTTACGTCCACTTTGTTTAGGTCTGCTTTCCGTGAGTGGGTGAGATTTAGGCTTAAGATGAGATTAGGTGCATGATGACGTGATGATGATATAATTCTCGTTCGTATGACAGAAGATTTATCATTTACCTTTGTCGTCCTCCATTAGGGTGGGACGTAGCTCCTCCTAAAAATTAAACTTGATTCGTTAGAAGCTGATAATTTATTTGATACGAAGAATCGAATGTTCCGAAGGGAATCTATGAGCTAGAGTCGAAATCGATTCACTGACAGAATCGTGTTTATTACGTATCTCCTGGAGTGAGGCTGCGGCTCTCGGATCTGATAACAGGCTCCAAGCTCTAGCCTTAGCTCTGACTAAAGTGTATTATAAGATCCGGTAAGCAGTGCTTATTCGCTCTCCGCGATTTGAAGATATTGATGGAGGTATAAGATGGTCGAATAGGTGATCTCGTGTAAGAACTGAATGCGGTTAATCAGTCCTTACTTGCGACTCTCTCCCTGATAATGTGGGGTTGTACCCCACCCGCAATCTATATATAATTGAAATTTCATTAAGAATTATGTTTATGAATCATTTGGATATAGTTGTATAGCAAGAAGATATGAAAGGATCTGAATAATCTGTAGAGCATTAGAACGTATAGTGAGACTCAGTGCGCTAGATTGAGTCTGGAACAGTACCGAGCTAAATGAGTGACTGGGCGTGTAACTGAATAACAGGGACAATTTTTTGCTCGTGTGAGAGTGCTGACGCATTAGAGAGTGCGTTAGTGTTTGTCATATTATTATGTTGTGTTAAAATTTCTTATTTAAGTGGTTCTTAAAAGTCAATCAAATCTTATAGGGGTGTAGAGGCCTCTTTCTCTCTCATCATCTCTCTCTCAGTGCTTCTTGCGTCTCCTCTCTTCTCGCCACTCTTCTTTCTTTTGTCGCTTCTTACCGCTGCTGGCTCTCTTTCATCTGCTCTCTGCTTCTCTCTCTCCTCTTCTATCCTCTTCAATTCATGCCAGCAATGCGGATCTATAGTCCAACCCAAAATAACCAGGGTCGATGTCGTGTGTCGACGCCCGCTCAAAGGTGACGCGCCTTGCCAGTTGCAATTCGAGCGCGAAATACACGACGCGTGCAGTGCGCTCCAGCATAGCACGTCATCACCTTTTAGCGTCGATCAGAAATAATTAACGTGTTTTAACATTAACTATAAAATTAATGTGTAAATCAATTAAACTGCCCTCATTCACTCCTAACCCCCCCCTTCCCACTTCTGGTCCATCCTAATGATCTTAATTGATTTATTGATTTCAATGTCATATATATTTTGTTTAAAATTGCTCTATGTTTATTACATCACTCCATAAATCAGTAATCAGTAAATCAAACTAAACTCCATACCTCTCTCTCCCCCTCCCCTCTCTCCCTCCCTACCCATACTATGATCTATTGTAGTTCAAATGATCTATATTTTTTAGTAATAATTGTTATGTTTTATCAGACCCCTAAACAGTATATACAGTGATTCAAGGTATCCTCCCCCTATCTCCTTTCACCATATACCATGATACTAATTGTTCTTTTAGAGCTAAGTGCAATTCATTTATAACACTCAAGACGCGAACCTTTTCTTATTCATTAGGGTTCAGGTATCCCCCCCCCACCCCCCCCCACCCTCCCCCCCCCTCCCTTCCCCCCCCCGCCTTCCCCCTTTTTTTTATTTTTTTTTTAAGGCGAGCGCTCACCCTCTCCACCAACACATTTTAACTATATGAGCATGGGACAACGTTAGTGAAATTTATGATTCCTCCGCTCCTGCTATCATGTCGTTATGTCTGGTTCCTACGGGGTGCGGCGTAAAACTTAATCTTGTATAATATCAAATAAATTTGTATTACAAGTACTTGATTAATCCAGTCTACAGTACTGCTACAAGATCATAATCATTAGTTTATAAATCATTGGTGCTAACAGTGTTGCCAAGAAATGTGTTTTATACGATTACAAAAGATTGATATCTGAATTTCACTGAATAAAGGTAGTTATATTGACATAATAAAGCTTCTTTATCAATGTTTACAATGGCATAAAATAAATTTTGATGATTACTTAAGCATAAATTGAATTGAGAGAATATATAAAAGTCGTAAGAATACTTTATCAATCCAGTTATTACTACTCATTCATTTAATATAATCACAGTATTTTTATAATACGCAAGAATTATCTACTTTAATCTAGGAATTAAAGTATTATATGATATGTAATGATGTCCTTTAAAAACATACACAGTATTTATTGACGATTGCTGAGACTTGGACTACTGTTAGCCTAGCTTAAAAGCCTAATGCTATTTGAAATCGTAATCTCTAACGCTAGCGTTAATGAGTTTCCTATAAAGATATATATAAGAGTTTACATTCATACATCACTTCTCACTGTTATTTACTCTGTGAGTCTTCTATTCCTATAAAGTAAACTAACCTCAATAGTAGTGTTATTGCTAGCGTAACAATATATTCTATTGAGATGTTAAATGTTGCATAACCTATACGAAGTTATGACCGAGCATATAATTACTTATCCTGAATGATGAATGCTTTTAGATAGAGCAAGAATATGACATATTTAATCGCATCTTATTGAAAAAATTATAATAACACTGGACACTTACCTCTGTGAAATAGAGTAGAAATGGATCTCGTTCGAAGCATGACAAAATTTAGATTAACATGGGTATGGGCAGAAGCAATGCCATATAATTCCTCTAGGTAGACGGTATAATAGTGTTCTTTTAGAACGAGAGCTCCTAGACGCATAGCCTCTATAGATCATCGCACCCTCCTAAAAAAACTTGCTAGAGTTAATATGGCAGTAATAGACAAAAGACTATACAAAATATATAAAAAGAAAGCATAGTTCAGAAAACGGTGGAAGGTGGTTTCCTTTTCCTCACACTATTAGCTCCATTTTCCGTATCATCCAGGTAGTCCATGTGTGACTCAACCAAGTGGCTGCCTATTCTCTCTGCTAATGATTGTAGAAGAGAAATAGTGTTTACCTCACGAAGCGATTATGAAGAAGTATTTGACAATAATTAACACATACCCTCAGGCACATCTCTGTACGAACTCATTCAATCATAGCAACATTATCTCTAACTTACCGCACTCAACAACACAACAAATGCGAACACACACATCATCACAAGCACACAGCGCAACATCACAATCATGTTGCCACATCCTGCAATCAATAGCTTCAACTGTACATATCAGGTAGGGAGAATCCCTTGTCGCAATCGTTGATTCTCGCAGCCTATTGAAGATGGATATTATGAAGATCCTCTATTCTGAATCAGAGTTAAATAATTGTAGACAGAGTGAGGAACTTCACTCATTTAATACTCTAAAACTCTGAGTTAACATTACATGTGAAAAAATAAGGAATCCTTATATAATATAATGCTATACAAAATTAGTAGATCTAAAAGTTTTATTTAATTCACATAAGGAAGATTCAACTCTAGCTTCAGATACTAAGATTGAGGTGTAAAGAGAAGATAATTTTAAACAAGTTTTGGAGAAAGCTTACCAATGAGGAATAAGGAAACGGGTATAGCTCTATATAATTATTTATAAAGAACAGATATACTCTAGAAATATAACTCAGGTCAAATCATTATTGTACGGTGAGTTAATCCAAGAGCAGGATCGTATATATTTGAGTTGACTGAACTCGATCTCTCACCTGATTGAAGATAAAGCTATCTCTAGTGCAGATGGAGCAGGATCAAACATAAAACTCAGTACTATAATTTTCGAGAACTTAATCAGATAATACTAAATATTAGTGGATTGAGATAAATATCTCCATATGATCTCCTAGACTCATAGACACGAGAGTTCCTCTGTGATACTTCTTATTGCATCGGATAGATAGCTGATAAGTAGTAGAACAGTAAGTTCAAGGTAGGAGTAAAGAATACCATACATCTCTCGCTTCTCCAATATGGATTAGTTCCTAAATATTTATTGTAATTTGTATTAATGATATTGTATTAATTTGTTAAAATTATAAATATATGTATATAACCATTGTTATCTTTCTGTAAATCTGCTAGGTATTAACAAGCTAGTGAAATTTAAACTCCTTAATTACTTATTTTTGTAATTTATAATAAATGAAAATATTTTCAGAAGATTAACCACTTGAATTTTATATATTAATTTTTCACCTTATATAATGAATATGATTTCTATTGTAACGTCATTGCTGAAATATTTGGAGGGGCAAGTGGATAGCTGGTAAATATCTACCTAGATATTTTAATGCCAGTCAAAATTTACTATCGGTAGGATTTTCTAAAGGTTTGCAGTCATCAGCTTGCATTCCATGATTAAAAATAGAATTGAAATAAAAAAATAGATTTAAGTGGGTGTTTTCTGTTAATGAATTCTTTAAGAAAAAAAATTTTCCGACACGGATAAAACTATAGTGTACCCCGACATTTAGATAACGTATATGGCAGTTGAGATTGTTGACAGATATGATATAAAATATAAAGTTACAAATTTTTTTTATTTAAATTATTTAATTTTTATATAGTTTCATGGTTAACAATATATTCTTTTGATGATATAGATGTATATTAATATTCTAGATATCTTATATGTTTTAGGGTTTATAAAATAGATAAAAAATCAATAGACTGTTGCTACAAGCTCAGTCAAAAAATGATAGAGGATGGTATAATACCTCAATAATGATAGTGAACTATAAGGGACAGTTTTCTTTATGCAGAGTTCCACAGTAATTATTGTATCTGAGAGATGAACATAGAGGTATTACTAACACATTATCAGTTATAAAGCTCAATAGTTTTAAAGAGTACAAAGATACTAATAAAAGATATTAGTGTTATAGTATTTTCGAGCTAAGTTATAGAATTACATTATAAATATTCGAATATACTACAAAGACCTGGCTATACTCTAATAATCGGTATAATTATTTGGTGTCATAGTAACACTTAGAGAGAAACACCCCTTAAAGAGATGGTGGAAGCAAAACCGGCATGATACCTATCAAACTACAATGGTTGATAAAATAAATAGAACACTGGTTATTAAAGTAGGAGATTTATGTAGAGAGTACTCCAGAACTGTATGAAGAAATATCACGCAAAAGGGTTATGAAGCAAGCTCTCGGTCTGCGAAATAGAAAGTTTATGCAAAGTAGGATCAGCATTACGAGACTTCTTATGAGTACAGTTATGCATTCATGTATATTATCTAGTGGCTAGATTTCACCGATCGGTGATAACAACAAATTAAAAGTAGTAGAGTGTCTATAATAAACAATGTGATAATAGCTTGAATATCACTCGATCTGCATACAAAAGGAGTCCACGAGTTATTTAAAATACAGAACGAAAATTAATATTAGCTCGTGACAAGGTGAAACTTTGTAAAGACATATTAAAACCACTTATGGCATATACGTGTTCTCAAATGTGATGGTAGCCCTGTGAAGTTTACAATTCCTATGTAAATGCTAGCGAAGTGTAAAAGATATAGAATTATTGAAAATACTATGTTGTGCATCTTATATGTGAACAGTGTTAGAGATTTGTACATCTATTTCAATATATTTTAAACGTGGCCGTCATTCTTTCTAAAGGATCAAATAGATATATCTCCAGAAAATATCTTAATATACAGACATATATATTAATTTTACCGAGGTTATCTCGATTCCTCTAAGAAAGCCTTCAGCCATTATGCAGATCATGTATGAATGTCCTCGCATTCAATATACGAACGAAGTTATGTGAGGATAGCGCAGTTGTAGATCAATTTATTTGACTGCTGACGTCACACACGCATTTAAATATTTCATGGACTCTTGAGCAATGACTTAAGCTGAAACAACCGTATTCTATTAAAGACACTCTCCCAGCGTTTATCGATCGTTATCAGTGAGAGCGATAGACGCAAATCAATTTCTCTTATGTTAAAAGTATATATTTAATCTCAAACCTAGAGGATACGCTTTAATAAATTCTTTTTTATGAACCTTATATATTATACCCCCGAAATTTCTGTGTATTTTTTTTTCGTTTATGATATGTGAAACAAGCAATTTAAATTCAAGTCGGATATTATGTACATTTAGTATTTTCTAGTTATCAGCAACATTACACAACGAGGACAATGTTGTTAGATCATACCGGTCTTATAAAGTACTCGATTGCTCTAAGTTCAAATGCTGAAAGATAGAATGTTATAATTATTTTCCACACTTCAGCAATTTGGTTTGCGTTACAGTGTAGGTACGATTACTTGATGCATATACGATTATGAGTGAGATTTAACGATCACTCAAAAGCAGCCTCGTATACATAACTATAATTACCATTTTATTCGCCCACGAGTGGAGTTATGCTAATTAAGCATACATGTCTTTGTTGTGTCACAATAGCACGACAACCACATGAATCCTTCATTTTGCTATAGTCTCGATCCTCACTGCCAACAGAAATGATCTACACCCTCTACGCTTTGGTGTATAGGGCTCGTAATGACTGACAGTCGACTTGATAGAGCTTTAGAGCTTCAAGAAAATTGTTGTGCAAATACACTCCACGAGACCCTCTCAGTTTGCTCTAACATACGAGTGCGAGTCTCTCCTACTACAAGCAAGTGATGGCATTCTCGGCAGTTGAGTTATGAAGATGATTTCTGCGTAGTATACAGATTTTATATTATTTATTATCTCTAGTATAATGCTACATATATACGAGACCGTAAGAAAGTTTAATAATTAGGAGAATGACGCACAACCCCTTCTTATCCTCACTACAGCACATGTTTTACAGCCATTGTTATGTAAAGTTGGTCATGTTACTACTAACGGCAATATGAAAGTCTACCTTTCCGCTCAAGCTTTATTTAAAAAAAATAATAAAAAAAATAAAAAATCAAAAATTCTATTAGCTACGTAAATACTATCATGATGACAGTATTAAGCATGTTCTATCTCGATCGATCTCATTTATCTTAATCTTAATCGCTTATAGACCTCTCATCGGCTCTTATGAATCTTACATCTCTGAAAATAATTATTATACTGAATCTCATTTAAATATCCTCAGAATTATTTGAACCCTAATATATCTTTTAGTATCGAGTAATAATTTGTAAGCGATAGCTAATTATTTAGATGTATAATATATCTATGCTTAGAATATTTGATGAAATATTACCCTACTGGGCGTGCTATAATTTAATTAGTAATTAGCGTGTATATTTGTATAAAAACACTTTGATTAAACTTGCGATAATCTACTGATTTATGATTTACATAAGCTGATAACGTATATATGTATCAGTATATATATTATCATGTGAAAGGTAATTATTTTACTTATAATATAAGCGAGTGATATTTATTACATAGATCTCTTCTTGTAACAACTTAAGGTCACTTAATAACCGAATTCTTATAAGTTAATTGTTTCGAATTATGTCAAGATCACTTGATATATTCAGCTACTATAACCTAAACCCAAAATGTTGTATAGATAATGAGAATATATGGTGATCTTATAATAGATCTTGCGATTGTGCAAATTTACATCTATATTAATTACATTAATTTATCTCAATTTGAATCCTCTTTATACTATGGGGCTGTAAGGTGTTCGCTTACATATTAATCCCTATAGAAGAGGAGGATGAATTCCATATAAATTCATGATGCTAGCAAATTTTTATACGCCTTGATATTTCAAATTATCCTAGTTATTCTTACATATTGAATGTATATTTATTAATTAATATAGCTTTCTAGTGCAATATAACAATACTTATATCTGTGCGTAAGTTCTATTATACATTGTATTCGTTATTGTAACCCACGCCTAGAGTTGTGTGACAAGTATCATGGTTTAACTAGGCTCATAATGTTATATACAAGCCTGATTTTAGCAAACCAACTCCAAGTTATGTAGGGATTGTCGATTTACTTAACCAAGCTAACCTCTATAGTCTATAAGCTAATGTAGTTCATTTCTCATAAGATTTCTATATAGCGTAATATACATTACTCACGCTATAATAGTCACTACTTACCTTATTTGTTAGTATAAGACCCAACTGTAAGTGATTCTCGTATCGTATTTTATATAAGTAAGACGAGAATAGGATAATCCTAATACCCATCACGGACGGGACAGCATGTGTGTAACAGTACATATAAGAAGTGAAAGCTCTCACGTGTAAAATAATTTATAAATATATGAAAGAGAACGATGATCCTTCATAGTAGGGTCATAGACATAGCATGAGGGTGGAATATAATGGAATTATTTATATTGGTATGTTATTTTTACGCTTTACGTTAATAGTATACTAGGATAAAGTGGTCTATATTATCCCTTTTAGTATTATAAAAATCAGGAGGCAAAATACCTTCGCTAATAAATAAAGTCAGTCTTAGGTAACATAGTATATGGTAATACTTTCCAGTGATATATTAAGCAGTATTAGCTGGATGGTCTCGCACCTTCGTTCTCTGACACACTGTCATATATTCGTGCGTAATGCGAAGAGAATTAGATGTTTATGCGTCTGAAACTGAAAGTGAAGTTTTAGTCTAATGATGATGTTTAGTTACTCGAAAATCACAGTAATCTGTAACAAGGTGCTACTGGTATCAGAAGGGTAGTAGGTGCCCGACTCTAGCGTAAAATACCTACTTCTCAGAGGTCCGTACGCATAAAAATTAGCAAATTACGCACGCTGAGAGCGGCTTCCGCGGAGCCACTAAAGAAGTATGTGAAAGGTGATGGCTTATTGATTGAGTGGTTTGTTGCCGGCTGTTTAATGAACCTAAATTCTATCCGATCGTAATGAACGCGCAAGTATATTTTATAACACGTTGGAGCCACCTGCCCTCGTATATTGTAGAGTACCGGGAATCGTTATATAACAAATCTCTCATCATGTACGTCGCATGTATGGTACCTATAGACTATAGGATGTCGATATTACCTCCATCCCAAGTTACGGATCGTTAGCCTCCGTAAGAGTGTGCCTTGGATTTTCTCACACGTGAATCCGCCTACACAGATGGTAGTGAGAGTGAATTCACATTAACGTTTTATTAGTATTCTCGGTTACGCATGCATCCAAGACCTCACAGAGCTCGTAAACCTTCTCGCTATTGCAAGTATATCCGTTGGCACTCACTGAGCCAATAAATTCGTTTATCACTCCTTCTGTGAAGGTGTTTTATAATAATATCTTGTAAGGACAGTGAGAAGGGTTAAGGTATCAGTGGTTTGAATTCTCTGAGACAGCCTAGTCGATAGACGGAGTTTCACATCGTACTCACATCGGCACTCCGCCGCACTAGATGTTGGCGCGTAGCCCCACCCCTCTAAAAATTAAAAGTTGTTTCACTGATATATGAGTCGAGATCGAAATTGAGAATGAGTGATTTTAATAGAAGATTTTAGAAATGAAATCACGCTAGTTTTCCTTCTTTTGTTAATGCGAATGACAGTCTCTGAGCAAGTTACCCCTTATCGAAGTTATATTGGAAACTTTACAAATTATTCTCAAGATGCGAAAGAGTCTCATCTGCAATTTTCTGTTGAGTTATTACAATTTAAAAGATGCAGAGAGCAGCATATAAGCAAGCTCGTTCGCATGAGTTCTCCTCAAGTATCAGGGGCGGAGTGTTGTAGTATATATGGATCAGTGTGTGTAGAAGCAGGTGTAATATAATCTCTACATGGACACATATTATTACGCAGTCAGTTTGAAGAATACTTATGTCTGTTATCATGGAGTGTAAACTAGTAATCGTTCACTCATGAACATTTACTTGTGTAATGTTTAATATATGCGCTTCGTTTTAGGCCAACAACTACTCCGTCACTCCTATAGTCTATCTCTATATATTATCTGGTACGCCGTCTTCTCCTCTTTACTTACTACGTAAAGCACATTATCTCCACTCTTAAACTATATGCATATAGCATACTCTCTTCCTGACCATACACTCCGCACAATCTCCTACCTCAAGAGTATTGAGACTATACATATCTACCTTCTCACTATAAGGAGGTTATCCAAGCACTGTGATTTCGCTGAACATCGTCGAGTCGCGCTAGATTTACTCCGCATGTGATAATAGCGAAATTGTAGATAATACACTGATGCTTATCGGGGAAACATGACACACTCTACCATTCCCGGCCTGACAACCAGTTGTGACCTATTTCCGCACTCTAGCAGCCGGGTATCAGATTACATGTGATTGTCACCAACCATGACGGTCGTCGCATTCATGGACATGCTCCTCATGTAGCGCACTCACATCTAATGTTCACGCTCCTTTCGCTCATCGACCTCCACTCCGCCACTCCTCCTATGCGATGCAGTCGCTCACGTGACAGGTGATATGATAATCAAGTAAATGTAATGAACCTGGATCCTACGATGGAGTAATTAATATGAACATACTGATCTCCACCTGATGCATCCCTCTCCGCTTGCCAACTGCCTTATCTATCTCGAAATCTACATCTACAGAAAAGAGAACTAAATTACTGGAATATGGTCTTGTCATCTAATTTGAGGTACGATCATATTTTTGACATTTCCTCATATCATACAAGTCATGGTTGCTCCAAGAACCTATCCTTTCAACAATATCATCAGATGACTCTCACGAGAAGATTACCGAAATTATCATTAATGACATTAAAATATAAAATATAATGACCCTCACCACTCCCCCTCTGCCCCCATCATTCGACCATTAGCCTAACCGATCATAAATATTAAGAAATCTGCATATCTGCGAAAACTTGATAAGCAATGTAATATTTTTAAGAATGTGTTTCTCTGTGCATGGATTTAAAAATAGAGCACGGCGGTGGTGGTAAAAATGGAATACCGACTGTAGGTAAAATAAATAATTCTCTACAACATTTCTCCTCAGGGAATGTTTCTGTCAATGTGGTCACCTGTGTATAGTCTAGAGTCATATTAAGATAAAGAGGCAAATAAAAAGCTAGGTTGTACTAATTTCCTTGAATCCCCGTGCTATACTCATAGATTTTAATGATTTTTTAGCATCGAAATATAAATAACATCCAAGTATTTGTAACATCTTTTATATATAAGAAAAAATCATATATATGTTCTCATAATGTATAAAAGGAACACTTATGTATCTTCCTAATGAGATACTAAAACCTACTACAGGGCTATAAATATCACTAGCTGGTGATTTAATGACATGCTCACTTATTATTTTCATATAGTGTATGTTGTTTTTACTAGAGAAAAACTATAATATTTCTGGTCCTTTTTAAACAAGATAAACTTGTTATATAGTAATAACTTATTTGTATAATATTAAAAAAAAAATTATTATACATTAGTTAGACGATGAGATTATGTAGATAAATAGAAAAAGCTTTTAAACTATAAAGGCTTATTAAATAAATAATTTAGTAAATCTTTTCCGCTTTTTATCCAAAGAACTTAATTATACTAAAGAAAAATCATGGACTTGAATCAATAGAATCATAGGCATGGAGGTAGGGGAGAAGGTGCGAGGGGGAGTGGTGAGGTGTTTGATTTAACGATGATTACTGATTTAGGGTATGTAAAACATAGCAATTTTAATAAAATATGACTTGAATCAATAGATCAAATAAGATCATGATGGCACAGAAGGTGAGGAGGGGTAGGGGTGGACAGTTTGATTTACTGATTTAGGGTATGTAAAACGTAAATTTTTCTGATCGCGCCGGCGAGCGCGCGCACGCGTCCGGTTTGCGCGCCGATCGCGCCGGCGGGCGCGCCAGGCGCCGTTTCGCGGCGGATTGCCACTGGGCATGGCGCGCCTTGCGGCGCGCACACGCATCGAACAGGGTCTTGCTGACACAACCCGGATTGCCAGGCAGAGAGAGAGAGAGAGAGAGGAGAGAGAGAGAGAGAGAGAGAGAGAGAGAGAGAGAGAGAGAGAGAGAGAGAGAGAGAGAGAGAGGCTCAAACACCCATATTGAGATCTACGTCCTTATAAACATATATTTTAACACCAATATTGTATTATTATACAAATATTTACTACCCCAACACCGCCCTGGAGCCAGCACCGGTGCCGTTACCAACTCAATCTCTACAGATTCAGACTCCTTTCTTCTTCTTCTATACACTATCCAAATTTCAGCCTTCTATGATCAATTTTAATTTTTAGAGGGGTGGGGTCCCCCCTTCAGGGGGACCCAGTGGGACGTAACCTCGTCTACGACGAGATCACATCACCATCTAACCCTCCTCCAAATTTAACCAATACGATTAACTTTAAACATCTATTTAGATATATATCAGAGCTATAGGCTGAGCTGGAGCCGGAGCCGGAGCCTGAACCAGAGTACGTAAAAACGATTCCTTAAGGAATCGTTTTCGACTCAGAATCGATTCCCTTCGGGAATCGATTCTTCGTATCAAATTTCAGCCTTCTACGATCAATTTAATTTTTAGGGGGCTACGTCCCCCCTTACGGGGGGACGCAGGGGTAAGTAATCTCGTCTACGACGAGATTACGTCATCACGCCCGATCCAAACTTTCTTAAGCCTAATCTTCACCCACTCGGAAGCGCCACACAGGGCGTATACGCAATATTCGGCGTTCGACTCTCGGGAAGAGGTCCCTATAATACATCCTAGAGACTGAAAATTTATCCTGATCGAGCTAAACACATACATAGTTATAATTCCAAGTTTCAGCATACCGATTACCTCTATTCTTTCATATCGAAAAGAGGTGGTAGATACCAAGTGGCTCAGTAACTACTATATATATATATATATCATATATATATATAGGGTAGATATATATATATATATACTATATATATATTATATATATAATATATATA
>JABUQX010108075.1:0-5000 GCA_015478945.1 Trachelipus rathkii | reverse complement strand
AAATTCTTTCTACTCTATCAAATCAAACATCAAATTTTCGGAGGCGGTATATAGTCGTGGAAGTATATCATTATAGATAATTATTTTGTATACTCCAAAAAAGTTGTTTTTTCAAATCTGAAACTATGATTTCATATTAATTCGAAAAAAATCTTATTTAATCGGCACCATAAAACATTATAACCGCATATTTTCGGAAAATTTATCTGATTAAATGACCAGAAAGAAAAAAACATTCGTAATTTTTATTTCAGACCAAAAAAAAGTTGTGTTTGAATTTGACCATGTTGGATCCGAGGGTCAACTTAATATTTTCCGGTTACGCGTTCTCTAGGTAATACAAATACAACCATCTTTGTATATTTCAAATTGAAGTCATTTAGAAAAAAAAATTTGTAGGAGTTGATCGAAAAAATGTCAAAAAATTATTTTGAAAAGGCAAAAGAAATCATTACAGATAAAAAAAAAAAATCAAAACCAAAGTTCGGAGGAGTCCGATAATTGCTGTTTGCTTCAAATGCATAAAAAATTCCATTGAAAATCAAGAAAATTTGCCAATTTCAGTTTGGGGCAAGAACTGGACCAAAATCGAACCCATTCCCCTTTTAGAAGGAATTTTGGAAACATTTTAATTTCTTTAAATCTTATCTTTGCCGTCTTACTTATGACATTTCGCAAGAAAATTCTACTGGACGCTCTTTCATTCCCTCCTCACAGATTGGTCTTCAGCACTTCGGACAAAGAGAGAACTTCTTTCCCCTATCTCTTCAGATATTGGTCACTCAGCACTTCGCAAGAGAGGAAGAGAGAGAGAGAGAGAGAAGAGAGAGAGAATGGAGAGAAGAAGAGAAGAGAGAGAGAGGGAGAGAAGAGAGAAGAAAGAGAGAGAGAGAGAGAGAGAGAGAGAGCACCCCCAGCAAAAAATTCCTGAAGGATTCCAGTAGGTTTCCTAATGGATTTTCAGATACCATTAGGAAATTCCTGATGGAACCGCCAGGAATTTGAGGCCTTGAATACTGGTATTAAGATAGGAATTTTGAAATTCCCAAAGGAAATTTCCTTTGGAATTCCATATGTCATACTAAAGGATTCTTATGGATCCCTTATGGATTTACAGGAATCCACACTAATTCCTGTAGGAAAAGTATGGCTGATGCAATTAAGAAACTTGCTGGTTCCTGAAGGAATTATCCGACATATTTTCATAAGGTAGCCCAAAGGATTGCCCAAAATCCTACAGATAACATATAGGAAAGAGAGATATTCCCATAGGATACCTGCTGGATAGAAAGCATGGAAAAATATGGTTCCCAATGGAAATAATATATATAGTATATTATATATATATATATATTAAATATATATATATATATATATATATATATATATATATATATTTATATATATATATATTATATATACTATATATATATATATATATATATAATATATAGTGAGAAGAAAAAAGACAATACTATGAAAATTTTAAATAAACTTTAATGAATATTGCCAGAGATTAAAATAATATATTACATTGAAAAGTTCAACTTAATAATAATAATAAAATTTAGATAATACAATATTTAAAAATTTAATAATGTAACAAAAATTAAAAATAATATTCATAATAACAGTAAACAAGATAGCTATAATTGTAAGACAAATATACTAATAATAAGGATAAGATTGTACAATAAATAATATAATAAAAAATAATCACAAAAATAAGTTATAAGTTTATAACCCCTACACTAATATATATATATATATATATATAATATATATTATATATCATATATATATTATATATATACTATTATATTATTATATATATATATATATATATATATATATATATATATATATATATTACATTTTCACCACCACTCACGGACAGAGCCCTATTCAGGAAGGGGTGTTGCACACCAAAGTTTCATCCGCTTGCGCAAATTACGCAGATGAGCACAGACGTAGGCTTTAAAGTGAGGGAGATTAAATTCAGCAGGAAACACAGAAGATGGAAGAGAATTCCACAGAACAGAAGTGCAGTAAAGAAGGAAGCACCGCAGTGAACTAGCCTGAAGTTACCAAGATCCACACAAAAACTCATTGGCAGAAACAGCACCCCTTGTGCTACGAGGGCGTGGTAAAGGTGGTGGCTACGCGAGTTGGTAAAGTCCCTCGAAACAACCTCCCGCTGTGGTACATAGGAAAAGAATAAAGCACCAACATCGCGCCCGCAAGAATAGAAGGGTCCAAGTGAACTGAAAGAACAGACATTTTTATAAGCTTTTGGCTTTTGACTCGACCCTGTCAAAAGCCGGGTGAAACCAGACCCCCCCCAGATAATGAGAAACCCAGTACTCCATTACAAGGCGATGAGACCCTTGTATTAGCGGGAGTAACTGAGAAAGAGGAAAAAAAGTCATCGCAGTCTAAACAGAATCCCAGTTTCTTTTGAGGCCGCCCTAGCAAACCGTTGTGATGTCAGGTTTTCCAGACATTTTTTTGTTCATTTATGTTAAGGCCAGTGATGTTTATATTGTTTCAACAGGAGAAGACGGAGAGACCGTCGAAAGATATAGGGAAAAGTTAGAGGTGTTTTAGAGAGAGAGATGTAAAGAAGTGGTATTTTAAAGAATTGAATTTCACAAGGTTGAGGAGGACCCCAATCGAAATTCTATCCAGATCAGCAGAGTAGAGAAATCCGGAAAGATTAAGACGAGAATCAATTCTAAAGTAAAAGAGGGAACACGATTGAAAATGAGTTGAAGAATGAAGCGTCGAGTCATCAGCATACGAGTGGATAGAGTTAGATGTGCGGGTGAGAAGATCATTAATGAAAAGTATATAATAAAGAGGAGATTAAGACAGAACCTTGAGGTAGCACCACTGTTACAGAAAAGAAGAGAAGTCGCTCCATCAACCACCAGCCGATATTGAGGCGCTGTAAAAGAAAGTAGACATAAGAAGCAAAGCAGAAGCAGGAAACCCAAAGGAGGGAGCTGGGAGCAGTGACGCGTGCCATACCCGATCAAATGCTTTGGATATGGTCAAGCGCACCACGCAAGTCTCCCCGTATCCTTAGAGAGGAAAACCATAAATCGGTTAAATAGGAAATATATCGCCAGTATATATATAATATATATATATATATATATATAGTATATATATATACTATATATATATATATAATATATATATATATATAATATAATAATATATATATTTATATATATTATATATATATTTTTAATCTCATCTACCTCCTTTCCCGGATTGGGGGTGAGTTTGCGCAGCATACACCAGGAACATGAAAGTAGTAGATCTTGACATAAATCGAAAAGAAAAACCATTCCTCTTACCCTTAAGTGAGAACTCGTAGGAGACAGAAAAATTCATCTAGGGCTTCACGAGACTGTGACGGACTCTCACTGTGGTATCTCGTCAATGTCAGCGTTCAACCCTTGACCACGGGCTTTCACACAACCATACCACCATCACAAAACTCTCCCATTCACCTTTCTTCTCGACTCTGCCAAACTCACCATTCTTTTTACTGATTTGATCCACTTCCAGCCGGTCGATTCCAGCACACTCTTCGCTATATACATCCGCTTAACCACCAACTATCATCTATTCTTTTCATATGACCAAACCATCTCAAATGTACTCTTCTTTTATCTTATTACTTAGCCTTTTTTCACACCCACAGAAACTTCCCTATTCGTTCATTCTTCATTTTATCATTCTTTTTCACACCTAAACTCATTGTACCCCAAAGATCTATACCTCTTGTTCCATACCATAGTTTTACGTACTAAATTAACACATTGACAATTACCCTCATGCAAAACATGGCGGAGTTAGACATCCTTTACATCCAAGAAGTTTTATTGCACCAGTCACTTTCCTACAACACACTCCATCATCCGTTCCTGTTTCATCCAACATATATCCTAAATATTTTATCTCAGATACTTGTTCCAACGCTCACCATCTAACATGACTACAACGTGGACTTTATTCACTCTCTATTATAACCTTACTCTCATCTACATTTACTTTTCAAACCCTCTGCAATCCTTTTTAAACTCTCCTCCGATTTCGTTCCACGCAAAACCAAATCATCTGCGTACAATAGGCATCGTAACATCCACTCCTTCATTCTTCAGCAGTCTAAGACCTTTCCCTGCCACTCCTACCTCTAATTCTTCAGATAACCCATCCATATACCAAATTAAATAATCAAGGAGACATAAAATATTTCCTACCTCACTCTGCAATAATATTAAACAACCAACTCTCTCCGCTCTGCTATTTGTTCTTACACACTTGCTTCACTACTCTCTATACATGCCACAATTTTGATTCCATTTCCGAAGCCTACCATCAACACCATAAATCACTAACACCTGCCACAGAGCTTTCCTATTAAACCTGTCATATGAATGTTGCAAAGACTTCCATAAAACCTAAATATAATTTCTTCTTCTCTCTTATTTTCTCACTCATTTGTTTCAATGTAAAAATTTGATCTAAACACATCCTCTACCACTTCTAAATGCACCTCGTTCTTCGTCAATCAGTCCCTCGACGTACTCTTTCAACCAAAATACCAGCATATATTTCCCCACATCACTCACTAATTCCCCTATAAGTTCTTAGTTCTTACAGTTCCACTTTATAAAACTTACCCTTAATATTAAGACCTTAAGGGTAATAACAATTATTCATATTATATATATATTATAATATATATATAGCCTATATATTATATATTATACTATATCACGCAAGTTTATATACTAATTATAATATAGACTGTAATATATATATATATATATATATTATATATATATATATATATATATATATATAATATATTATATATATATATATATATATATTATTATATTAAAAATCACCACCATCAGTCTGTCCCTACGCTTCACCTCATAACCTGCGGGGTAGGTGTGCTTCAAACATGCACTGCCAAC
>JABUQX010108074.1:30000-80667 GCA_015478945.1 Trachelipus rathkii | reverse complement strand
GCTTTTAATATATTTTATATATATATATATATATTAAATATATATATATTATACTATATATATATATATAATTATATAATAAATATACGTATATAAACTATAAATATAAGAATTTAAATAATTAAAAGGAAAAATTACTAATATAAAGGAAAAGTTTGTCTTAAAGCTTAGTATCCGCTGTATTAATTGAAAAGGGGGTGAGGGGGGCGGAGTCGGGGCTTCAAAGCCCACCCTTCGGGGGGTCTTTTGAAGCCTTATATAATAACGCAACCCTGTATTAAAATATGTTTATTTAACCATACATTAACATACCATGTATAGATTACAATACATATGTTTTGACCCACAAGGTTTATGATTTTAAAAAATTGAAATTACAAAAAATAACAATAAATTTAATTTATTATAATAAAATAATAATAATGAATATAATAATAATAATAAATTTATTAATAATAAAAATAATGAATAATTAAATTAAATAATATAATAATAATGATAATAATAATAATTAATAATAATAATAATAATATAAGAATTTAATTAAGACCTAATAAATAATTAATAAATAATAAATAAATAATAATAATAATAATAATGAAATGATTAAAATTTTACATAGAAAAAAAGAATTTAATTCTTTATTAAGTCGGAGTCTATATTGTTTTTTTTTTATGTTTTGTAATAAAAAGTAGTTATGTAAAAGTTATTCTCCTATCTCTCTCTTCTCTCTCTCTCTCTCTTCTCTCTCTTCTCTTCTCTCTCTTCTCTCTCTCTCGGGCGCTCTCTCCTCTCTCTCTCTTTCCTCTCTTCTTCTCTCTTTTTTACTTAATAGCGAAAATATTTTAAAAAACAAATAAATTATCTTTTCAAATAGTTTTCATCACTAAAATATGTTTATAATGAAACTTTGTAAGTTGTTGACATTTTTTAAAATTCTTCTCCTCTCTTCTCTCTCTCTCTCTCTCTTCTTACTTATAATAGATATATATATTATTATATATATTATATATAATAATATATATATATATATATATATATAGTTATATATATACTATATATATATATATATTAATATAGTATTATATTTATTAGGTTTAAGGTTTAAGAATTGTTAGTCATGAAAAACTTTGACCAGTAAAAATTATGGTGTTTTCAAAAGTGCTTGCGGTATCTTGTCTGATTGGGCGTTTTCTTGCCAAATGCTTTAAAAATTCTTCTTCATTTTTTTGCATAACGATTAGTGGTACGTTATATAAATCTATATATATATATAAAACTTAATTAAATATATATTAATTAAATTATATATATATAATATATATTATATAATATATATATTAATATAATATATATATATATATATATAGTATTATATATAATATATATATATTATTATTTCCTTGTAAATTGTAAGTAACAGTCGGCGAATTTATACGGTAACCATTGTGATAAGAGCAAAATTGAAGAACTAGATTGTGTAAATTATTATTATTATTATTATTATTATTATAATTATTATTTATTATATATGATTATTATATTTATTATTATATTATTATTTTTTAATTATTATTATTGATTATTATTTGATTTATTTATTTCATTTATTTAACAATGTGGAAATTAGTTTTAAAATTATTCGTTTCGTATTCCCGGTTTTTAGTAAATTGTAAACGCCATTCTCTATTGAATTTGTCTAAGTGGAAATATGTCATCATCGTCATTATTATATAATTATTCAACAACCCATTAGACTCTAACTAAGGCATTCTGACTGATTCGAAAATTCATTTGATGGGATTGAACACGTTTGTTTAAATTAAAACAAAAAATCTACGGTAGGAGGAAGTGATATTACGAAAAAGGGAAAAACCCACAATGTATTTTTTTGTTTTTTTTTTTGTTTTCATGGAAGCGGAACCTTCACCCAAACCAAAGGGCAGTATTTGGCCGGTCCCTGCCGGCAGGAACAAAAAAAACTTGGCCCTTTTTCAGGGTACCCACGAGCTCAAGGCAGTTGAACCACCTGCACGAAAGCCGTGATACTTTTACAACAATAATTGTATTAATTATTATAATATAGTATAGCGTTCACCAACCTGTACTTCAAAATCAAAAAGGAAAACAATTTTACCACACCAATTAAAAAATTGTGCAGGAATAAAATCTATGAGCTTAAAATTCAATGTTTACCAAGGACTACATAAAGAAAACCATAACCTAATCGAAACTAACCTAAGGAAACCTAATTTTAAACATAGTTAATATATATATTATATCATATATATATATTACTATCAATTTATATATATATAATTATATATATATATATATATATATAATATATTATATATATATTATATTAATATATATATATAAAATATATATATATTATATATAGGGGAACCTGGGTTATGTGTATACCGACTCCGTCCAGTTTTTTTGATTTTTTTTTTTTTTTCGTTTTTATTAGATTTTAGGGTATTTGATCCTAAACAGTCAATTTTAAAAGGGGTGGACGCGACATTGATTCAAAATTTATTTTATAGGGAACCCAGTTTTACGTTTTACGACCGTCAGTTTTAATTTTTTTTTTTTAAAACTAAAGGAATACCCCAAGGGGTAAACCGCCAAAGATGGGCAGGAAAGGTTTGCGGGGTCTCTCGGGGCCTTCCCGGGGGGAAAACAGGTAGGGACTAGTTTCCCCCTCTTCCGGTGAGGGGTCCCCGGCAGAACCCCGCTCTTTGGTATTTTGGGTTCGCGGTGTCGCCGGGGGTCCTCCGCCCCTCCCCTACGGGGTATGGAAAAACGTCCCCCCCCTCTGTCCCCCGTCGGCTCAGGCCCCCTATCTAAACACGTGTTTTTGTTATTTAATTTTTTTATTTTTTATTTTTTTACATTTTGTTTATAGAACCTGTTTACCACCCGCATGGATTCCAATATTGTAATTGGTTTTTTCTTGTTAAAAGTGTCGTACTTTTCGAGAAGTAAACAATTTGAAAAAAAATATTTTTTTTTATTTTTTTTTTTTTTTTTTTTACCATTTTTGTAATTAAAACTTTATACGAGATTTAATATAAAAATTTATTTTGTTGTAAGTGTCGTACTTTTCTTTATGATATTTCATTTGTTTTTAAAATTTTATTTTGATATAAATGTGACTTTTTTAATAATTATTTAAAAATATTTCGGGGAACTTTTTGGGGAATTATTTGTCCATTCCACCTACTACTGAAATTTCGATGTTAGTATCATATACTAGCCGAATTATGTTAAAAAAAAAAAAACAAAAAAAAAAAATCAAAACTGACGGAGTTCTTAAAAACAAAAAAAAACAAGGGGAAAGGCAAAACCAGATTTATATTATAATATATATAATTATATATATAATATATATTATAATAATAATAATATAATATATATATATATAAATATATATATATATATATATATAATATATTTATATTATATATATTATATAATATATATATAATAATATAATAATATTTATATATTTATATATATCATTACTGTTTATATTTAAATGTTGTTAAAAAAAAAATTTGTGTGTGTGGATGTGTGTGTTTGAATGCGTTATTAAATTGATCGATAAATCTGAACTTCAAAAAAGGACCCCACGTATTTATTTAACATTTAAAATGAACGTGTTTTTATGATTTCTATTTCGAAAATCCGTGTAGATAAATTGTATTTGTATTTGCAGTTTTTGTTTGGTTAGTTTATTTGCGTAACATTCAATTGCTTGTAAATTTTTCTGTTTGAATATTACGGTTTCTTTAGTATACCCACCAACAGACCTTTTTTCACATATTGTCATGTTATTTTATGGGTTGTACGGTATGTATGGATGTTAACATGGTGGTGCTTACTGTATTGTTAATGATCTTTACAAAATGTTTTGCACTTTCATGTATGGTGTGTTTATATTCACGCGTTTGAGTTTAATGAGTAGATATTTGTAAATTATATGATTGTTTTTAAAGTATTGAAGTGTTGATTGAAATAAGCATTGGGCAAAAAACATTCATGCTATCTCTTTGCTTCAAAATAAAAAGGTGGAAAACTCCATTTTCAGCTTGAAAAAAGAACATTAAAAAATCAAAGCCGTCAAAATTGGATGACGTTTTGAATAGTCATACTTCTCAAAAATTACCAAAACTGCCGCCGACAAATTGTTTTAACGGAATAAATTAAAATTAAGAGGAAATTATCCGTGGGAAAGAAAATAAATAAATAAAAAAAAACAGTTAATGATATAAAATTGGATTTTATTTTATTTTTTAGTTTCTTTCCTCTCATTTAAATTAATTAATAGTTAATTAAAAATTAAAAACATCCTGCCTAACTAAATTATGTTACTTAAGGAAAGTCAAGGGAAATTAAACTTAAATCTATAGTAAATAAATTTTATAAGTATGTGTGATTTTCGCGTCTGCATGGAGTAATTTGGGTGACGGATCCACGTGATTGCTAGGGTTGAGTGAAGGGATAGGCCTTAATGGGTCTTCATTTTAATAATATTATTGCCGGATTATTTTTACTTTTGAGACTTAAATTAAATTTAATTAAGGAAGTAGTGGGGAACATATAAAAAATAAGTTGCCCAAAAAAAAATATCCCAGGAGGCGCTGCTGATGGTATTTCTTCATTAACAATATTACCCGTTAAAATGACCCAGAAATTTAAGAAGGGCATTACGTAGGATATTTGAACATAAAAATTATAGGTCCCTTTCCCCCCCAACAATGAAAACCAGAAAATAAGGGCATATTTTAGACATAAAAAATATAGGGACCCAATGGCCCCCGAAAAATGCCCCAGCAATTTAAGAAATTTATTGCCACATGGTAAGAGAAACACCCTTCTAGAACCTAACAAATGTAGTCCCAGAAAATTCACATGGCCATTAAAATATGCCCCGTGTGAAACAAGTTATTTATTTTAATCTCAATAACTTAACGCTACAAAAAATATTCCGACCCAAAATAAAAACAAAAATATTTTGACAGTGTTTCCACGTTTTTTTACAATGGTGGACAGTAAAAAAAATTTCAAACCTGGTGATAGCACTTTGATAGTACATGCACTTTATAATATATATTACATAATTAGTGTTAATCTATTTAGATACATAAAATGTATTGTAATATATATATATTATATAAATATATAATTATAATATTATATATATATAATATTATATATATATACTAATATATTAATATATTATATATTATATTATTATTAAATAAATAATATATATTATATATTATATATTTATAGAATATATTATATATATTTATATATTATTATATATAATAATATATATATTATATATATTTATGATATATATATATATATATATTATAGATATATATATAATTATATATATATACTAATATATATATTAATATATATATATTATAATATTTAATATATATTATATATATATAATATATTATATATATATATATATAATATATATATATATATTATATAGATATATATAAATATATTATATATTATATAATATTATATAATAGAATTTATATATTTATATATTATTATATAATAATATATATATATATATATATAATATATTATGATAATATATATATATATATATATATATATATATATATCCTTGTAAATTGTAAAATAAAAAATTTACCCACATTATTGTAACATTGTAAAAAGTTAACCAGTATTAAATATTTATAAGATTTATATATATTAAATATATATATATAATATATATAAATATAACTATAATAAATATATTATATATATATACATATATATTATATATTATAATATATATATATATATATATATATATATATATATAATAATATTATTTTAAAACCGGAAGGATGTATTTCCCAATTTTTTACATTTCCTTAAAACCACTTTATTTCTTTATTCCAAAGCTAACTTTCTTCTTCTCTTACCTTCAAAATCATGTTCACTGATGAGGGATAAACGTCTCTCCTCATTATCCAACTTTTATTTCTTCTTTTCAATTTTTTCCACCAGTCGAACTGTTCTTTCTTTCATTCTTCTAGAGATTTATTTTTTATTTTTTTTTAATTTAGGTTGATTTTTTTTTTTTTTTATTCTTTGCTCTAACTATTCTGTTTGGTTTGCATGGGTTTTTATTTTTGTTTTTTTTTATTAAACCTCTGATCTTTGAGAAAAAACCTGCATTGTAGCTTTGGGAAAACTTTATTTTCCCTCATATATTCTCCTCTGTCCTCGTCTCTTCCTCTCTGCTCTCTCTCTGCTCTCTCTCTCTCTCTTTCTTTCGTCTCTCTTCTCTCTCCTCCAACTTTCCGTCATCTTCTCTTTATCTTCTCTTCTCTTTTTCTCCAGGCTTTTATGTCCAAAATCCAGAAAAATCACACCTCTGTTTGCCACCAAGCTAAATTACAACGTTAATGGGCGGAAATCTTATTTGCAAATCTTCATTTTTCATTTTAAGGAGATACTTTATACTCCTCTCAAGTTCATACTTTCAACTCGATCTAAAATCAGCCCATGTTTTATTCATTGGTTCTTGGAATTTGTATAATTTATAATATATATATATATTATATAATAATATATATAATATATAAATATTTAATATATAATATTATATAATAGTTATATAATATATAATATAAGATATTAATATATAGTATATAATATTATAATAAATTATATTATATATATTATATATATATGATATATATATATAATATAATATATATTATATATAATATATGTATATATATATTGTACAGTATATAATATAATATATAATATAATATATTATTATATATTTAATAATAATATTATTTATACATATATATAATAATATTTAATATCTATATATTATTATATTTATAATTTATATAAATATATATAATATAGTATATATAATATATAAAGTATTAATATATATATATATTAATAAATATAATATAATATAAATATATATATATATATAATATATATATAATTAAGGTAATTACAAGCATTGGTTTTGAGGTAAGGGACAATCTTATTATATGTAAAAAAATTGCGCATTTTAAAAACGGACATTTTCATATTATGTTATCGAACATTTATATTTTTCGCAATAATATTTAACAAAGTTAGTCTCCGAAAGAACGGAAAAAAAAAAATCAATAGTATTATTTAACTTCACTCTATATAATCTCTGTTAACAGGAAGGAACCATCCATTTTGTGTGTTAGGGGCGTTTTTTTTTGTTTTTGGTTTTTTTGTCTTCCGGAAAAGGAGATTGGTTTTATATAGTTAAACTAAAGCCCAAAAAAAATAATTATGAGTTAGAGCCTTGGCTATTTATATAGATGACTTATAAAGCCAATTTTTATATAGTACTATTTACATTATATATATATATATACATATATATATTATTATAATATCTATATTATATATATATTATATATTATATATATATAATATTAATTATATATTATATATATACATATTATATATATCTTAAATGGTCGCCCTAAGATGTTTGGAAAACACTTACCCTTGGGAAGATGGTGGACTCCCAGGGACCCACTGGAAGGGAACCAATGAAAATATTACAAATAAATTTGTTTTGAGTTATTCAACAATATCAATTCTTTTGAATAATTAATATTATTATATATTATAATTATTATATTATATATATATATATATATATTATATATATAATATTATTAATTATATATAATATATATAGATAATATATATATATTATATATATATATAGTATAATTATTATATATAATATATATATATATAATAAATTAGCTTATATAAGCATTTATATAAGCAAGCTCATTACCTTATATATTATTTTTTATTGCTTTAAGTCTTATAATTAAAAAACCCAATCTTCCTTTTTCCAGGTGAAGAACCAAAAACAAAAAAACAAAAAAAAAACACGCCTTATTATGTTAAAAAACCTAAATGGAGCTTTTTTAAAATTGTTGGCTTAGTTTCTCGCGAGATTCTTATAAATAACTATTTTTGATTTTTTTTCCGTTCAGGGAAGGACTTTTACTGTAAAATAATTAAGGCGAAAGTAAATATATGTTCGATTACCATACATTAAATTTAATATTAGGTAATAGTAATATAATATTTAATAATATAATATATAGTAATATAATATTATTAAATAGTAATAATATATATATAATATTATATTAAATATAAGTATATATAAGTTAGATTTAATAAGATATTATATATATATATATATATTATATTATATAATATTTATAGTATAGATTTACTCTTATACCAGAACCCTCGGGGCTCATCCCAGGTGATAGAAGGGTGTATCTAATAGGACTATACTCTTTGTCTAAGTCGTTAGTAGTACTCCTATAGGCCGCCTCTTATTTTCCTCCTTCCTCTATTCTTCCCAACCCACAGACTTCCCTCTTCCTCTTCCAGTCTTTCAGCTAAATTCTCGACCGGCAATTTGCCATTTTGTCTGGGTTCTTCAGTGAGCGTCCCAGATACCAACCGAGCCTCTCCCCATCTCTCTTGTCCCTAAGGTCTTTCCTCTTGGTCTTGTTCCCTCGCGGGGTCTCCAACTTGTCCCCAATCTGCAATTTCTCTTGGCCACTTTGAAGGTCTTTTGCTTCACTAATGTCCTGCTTCAATTTGTTTTCCATCCACCTCAATCTGAGGGTGCCATTTCATCGCTTAACTGGTGAAACCTACCCAAAGCGGCCTCTCGCATGACTATACGTAAAACATAAGTCACGGTGGTGCTACCACGAAACACAAATAACATATTTGGGAATTGTCGCGTTTAAAGAAGTTTTTTTTAGTTAAAAGAACATCGTTATTTTAAGTTATAAAAAATAATGTTAGAAAAATACAAAAGAAATAAAATTTAGCAATGTTATAGACCTAAAAATTCGTACATTCTTTCAAAATGTTTTTCACCTCCTGCACAAACAACAAAAACTCTTTTAGTACATGGACGAATAGCGGATTTTTTACCTTCCCCCAAAATATCTCAGGACCAATTGAGCCACCCCCAAGATTTCTCTTTCTTCAAATGCCTAAAGCGAACATACACCCACACCATCCTCCCACACACCACCCACCACCACCCACACACACCCCCACCCATACACACCAACACACACCCACACCCACCCCACACCATACCACCACCCACCATCCACACAGTAACCACACAAACCTCTGTTCACATTCAACAGACTGTTGTTTTCTGTTCTGCCCATGGTTTTCCATCCAACTTATATTATATGCGTAATTCTACTAATACTTTATAGTTTCTGAAGCTCTGAATAATATATATAATAACTAAAGCTGAGGTATAAATATAGTGTATCGGATTTTTGCGAGCTATATATAATTTGTACCGGCACCATCATAAAAAATAATAGTAGCCATTAGTATATAGACTTCTGTTTGGTTATATATATTGGCCCTCATGAGTATGACGGGCTAGTTATAATTTCTCAATATATATATAAAAAATATATATATTGATTGGAACCTACTGGCGTGTGAGTATAGGGTTATATAATTTTCACTCCGTTATATTATTATTTGTTATATTAGTATAAGATACTTTCTGAATTAAGCATAACTCCCAAAATAAAATAAAGATATAATAAGTGAGATAAAAAAATAAAAAATAAAAAAAATATAAGTAATAAAAGAGAAATATTATAATAAAAAATATAATATAATGTAGGGGCTATATAATAAAATAAGTTATACAAACCTATATATATAAGTATATATATATATAGGTATAGTGCTGTTATTTATATATTTATATAAGTAAATATATAATAATAACTCATATATATATATATATATATATAATGTGAGTAGTGATATATATATTAATAAGATATAATATATGTTAAAGGGGCCTGTCATTATTTTTTAACAAATATCATGGAATTTGAATAAAGATATAATAAATACCTATATCCTTAATTTATTAAAAATCAAGGGAGATAAATTATGTTAGACCTCAATAACTTGGTAGTAATAATATAGAAAATAATAATAAATTATAATAGTCTAAATATATATACTTAGATAGAATATGTGATGTATTAAATTACTAAAAAACAATTGAGTATATATCATTTATTAATTAATTATTCTAAAAATAATATTATATCGTATTAGAAGCAGTGATGTTGACTTAACATCAGCCAATTTTATCGGGGTATTGAAAGAAACGGACCCGTTCCTTAAAAAACTATAGTTTGTAGCTTTCTTTTTTATGGTGGACGTGGAAAATGCTAGTTAGCCATAAAATATTATGCGTCGGTTTAACATGGGTCCTCAGCCAACGCGTGAGGATCTCAGGTTCGAATCACCTATGAATTTAGATATATATATATCAATTTAAATGAAAATGAGATCACATTATCAAGTGAAACCTATTATAAAATACCTACATTATATGAATAAAAAATAGAATTCTGGGTATTATAATTATTTGGTAATGCTAAATATTAAAGAAGGAAAAAAATCTAATTGAGAAGAATTTACCCATTTCCGTATTTGAAAAGCAAACTTGGCCTAATTGAAACCATGTTGAATAAATGCTATCCGAGCCCCCCAAATCATCTAATGGAAGGCAGGAAACAAGATTTTGAAAACAAAGAAGTGCTCTGATCTTCATCTTTTAAGTTTTCAATAAAATTAGATAATACTTTAATCTTTCTGAACCTGATATGTATTTTGCATAATATCCCTATAAATTTTTTTGGAGGGGTTATAAAATCAGATAACATATCAATTATATAAATAAATAATTATATATAAATATTGTGTAATATAAATATATATATACATATGGGTAAAATAGCTAAAATATGCATGTAAACTCAGTTGAACACTAAAATGAATATTCTTATGAATAGTTAATTAATATATACATATAGTAGTATCAAATGGTACAGTCATTTCTAATGTACCCAGATGAATTCATTATTATTAAAATAAAATAAAATATATATAATAATATCAAATCTTCTTTTAATATTTAATAGAATTGATATTGATATCTGCTAAAATGTACAAGTCGAATATAACATTAATAACCTTATATTTATAACTTTAAAGTATAACAATAGCAGGTTACATTATATAAATGGATTTTAGATTATATCTTATTTATATTTTATAATTTTAATCGCCATTTTGCTCACATTAGGAGTTCAGTATTCATTAAATAATAAAAAACTTTCATTCTGGCCCACCCCTAAAGTGAGTACACTTCTAGCTTAACATCTTTATTTATACCTAGATTTCTCCCTGAGTAGTATAGTATATTTTCATAATAAAAATAAAATATTTTGGAATACTTGGAGTTTAAAAACTGGAAAGGCCCATGATATATATAGGATTTAAAAACCCCTACCCATGAGATTTAATTATTATTACCATATATTAATTATATAATTTATATTATATAATTTAAATATTTAATTATAATAATATATATATATATTTAATATTAATATAAATATTAATATATATCTATAATATATATATAATAATAATTATATAATATGAATATATATATATATATTATATAATATATATATATATATAATATATTAATATATATATATTATTAAATAATATATATATAATACAACAATTTCTCTCGTAATTGGTAACTTCAGGACTCAACAATTCTATAAGTCTATCTTAACTATTTTTAATTAATTATCTCTTGGTCCAAAGCAGCCCTGCTCTCCTCCACTGCCCAACTAAACTTAAATTATCGTCACTTTAATCGGGCTTTATATTGGCTGTTTCCTAAGTCTCCCCTTGAGAGCGATAAATGATAACCTTTATGCAAAGCTACATGCTTTAGAATAAAATCAACATGCAAATTTGACACTGGGTATGCTTTCAGTCGCCCTGGCTGAAAAGGTATAGCGGAGGTCGTATCACTTAGGGGGAAAATTTCCTGAGCAGGTTCATCCATGCTGCAGGCTATAAAAAATCCTCTCACTCCCAAAAATGCCAATAATACGGAGTGAACATATGAATCTCTCAGCGACCAAATATCTCAGGAGATGAAGTATACATTTGCGTATTCAGTGAATTACGTTGGTGAAAAACTCTCGTTCATCCTAATCACTCTTACTAAATTTTTTACATTCTGCCTCGAATATACGTTTATGGCAAGTAATAATATAGTTCGTCAGGCTTATAAGCGCACTTTTACTAAAGAAAGTGCGACAACCTGCTTGAAAATATTACCTATGGATAAAAATTTCTGGCCCACTTGCCAAAAACATCTACATAACAAACATTTGTAAAATCTTTCAAAAAATCTTTTAACATATTTCTACATCTAGATTTGTTCTGTGCTTACTCTCCTTCTGATAAGGTCAATCTCTTTCGGCCTCCTTTTTTACAAATCTATATTCTACCTCATGTGGAGCACGATTCTTGGCATCCCACCTCCTATTCTTTTCCTTCTCAGATTTTACCTATACATGTCTTTAACCTGATATAATTAAACATCATCGATGTGCAATAGGATCCTGAGTCAGGATTAAAATTGACATCGTCGAGGAATAAATATAGGCTACGTGGCCCGGTCGAGTGTTCTCTCCCGGTGTGTTGCGCCGGGAAGATCCGCTGTCCGAGCTGACGTCCTATTTTTTGTCAGCGTCATCATACTCTACTTCTTCACTATGTCCCCTCCAATACTAATTACGTTTCCTCAATGCTGGTTAAGAGCGCTCGATTTAATTGCTCCGTATACCCGAAAATACCGCGATACCGCCGTCTGATCCTCTCTATCGCCCCTAGCCTTACATACGAGCCACTCAAATATCCTCCTTCATAACTTAGAAATCTGTTGAAGAAAACTCTTACTTAACTCTACAATTCTCTTAGTGGGGCCAATCATCTCGCCCGAGTAGTTTCTTGGAATTCCCTTCTTTAGTATATCATCCAAGTATTGTGCTTTTCATCGCCAGTCTAGAAGGGTGAACTCGGTAGACAAACTGAATTTTCAATAATCAATACTGATTATATAGGGTCCTACGGCGCCATAGGGGAGTCTATTGCCGTAATCGTTGCGTAGTAGAGCGCATTGTGACAAATATCCAAGTCTTAATATGACCGACAAAGGTGTTTGGCACGCGGTCAATAAATAGCCTTCTTATAAGCTACCACTTACCTGATGGGTATTCCTGTATTTCTTCGTGATACTCATGGTTTCTATCTTCTTGTCTAGATTTCTCTACTGAATTCGCTCACCCATTTCAGACTCTATAGATCTGTGATGGGTAGCATTTTCTCTTTAAAAAATTCCTCACAGATTGACGTGTTATACTGTTTAAAGGTGTGTTTGTCCTGTTCCGCGAGAGGTTCTGGCTCTAATCTCCCACTTAATATCCTACTTTTCCAATCAAACGATACTCACATCAGCTGTTAACTTTCCTTACCCACATGAAATACTGACTACTGCAAATATGCCGGAAAATAGACTAACAGCCAATTTCTACATCCAATATATCTTCCATTATTCTACATAATAATAACAATAATTAACTGCATGCGGCTCTAACTATGTACCCCTTGCTTCTATGGTAGAATTCCTCTCGTCTTCAGCTCTTCAGATTCTAAATCATAAATATAATCTTCGCCATGATCTGAGATGGATTTTTCATAAGGTTGGGTCTAACCGCAAACCTTGTAAAATTTCAAACTCTTTAAAAAAAAATTCAACTTCTCCACATCTCCTCTTCATCAAAAACACCTCCGTACCAATTTCCGATTCTTTCGAACGCTCTAAACGTCTCTCTCATGTGAATAAACTAATAAATAACAATAAATAATGGTAAAATAAAAACATAAAACAAACAAATATCTTTTGGAAACACTCATTAATTTATCGGTTGCTAAGGTGGCCATCATAAGAGTCTGAGGAGTTCTGTTCAGGAGTTGCTGGGATATATTTCCTCTAGCATCAGCTACTTCACTATAGTTATATAGGTCACCTTATCGCCCTTTTATGGAGTACTGATCTCATATTTGGGTGTTGGATGTTTCTCAAGTACAACCTTCATATATTTGAATAAGTGATTCATTAAAGCCTAGTAGAGACTAATAAATAACATGATCCTCTATTTTTAAATACATCTACTATTTGACGCTCCCTGGATCAAGTGCGTTCTATTTTACAGATAAAACGTCCCTGAGTCGCTTAGTCCTTTTTCGATAAGATACGGGCTGGGGCATGTGCTCAGGGAGTTTGACCTCTCGCATTTCCTCCACCCTTGCTGTACCGCCCGTCTTTGCACAAGAGGGATAGACCTTGCATATCTTCGCAATTTACGAAATTCTGCAAGATGTTTAAGTCCTTTGCGGTAACACCCGACTCTGTCTCGTTGTTAATGAGGTTTTGACCCTCCTTCTTTTCAACATATTCAAATTGCTGTTAAATTTGGTAGATGAATCTTGCTGCCTAATTCTTTGCTCAGAGCATACTATATTTTAATCTTCCTCTCTTTTAAAGCCCACGTCTGCGCTCACTTCTAGAGAATACTCTGCAATTTTCGACTGGGAATTGGGTTGGGTTTTGTTTTTTTAAATGTTTTTTATTTCCAGCCCCCTCCTTAAAAGCGTGTGCCCTTATGCCGAGTGAAAAGTAACGCCGTCCACCCGCTCGCCGCGAGGTCCAAGCGCCAAGAGGGTCCCGCGCCGCGCCTGGTGATTAGGTAGAGACTATAGTTTTTTACTATATATCGGGGCCAGTTTTAAAGTAGTGATACTATATAACTTAATTTTTGCTCGGGTACCACTAGACTGGATAGTGAGTATCATAACACGAAGACAACCCTAAATAATATAATGTATATATATATATTATATATGATATAGTATATATAGGGTAAAGTTATTTAATCACTACTTATATGTTTATTTAAGGGGTATATATTTATTAGTTCACATATCGAATAAGCCCCTCGATTTAGTAGTATATGAGGTAACTGAGAGAGGAAAGGGTATATTATATAAAATAGTAGGGTATCATGAGTGATTCTATAATACCTACTCACGTGAGTTAATAACTAGGGGGTGGTTACGTATGAGTAATAAGAGATGTTATACTATAATAAGGAGAATACTCCACACTCAGCGTATATACTAACTCACCTAAATAGAGACCAAGTGTAAGCGTGGGCGTGAGTTTTACACTCACTCGGGAGATACTACATTATCCCCGTATGAAGGGGGGGATTAAGTGATATCCCTCCTCCGTATAGTGCTCAACCTAATAGAGTAGTGAGTACCAGTAGATAGAACTCCTACCAGTAAGCGTACCTTGAGGAACATATTCTAGGGGTAGGCCGGTAACTTACTCCGTTTGATATAGTATTTACGTGTATTCTAATATGTATGTTAAAATTATACTTAACCCTCTACATATAATATATAATAAAATATACTCTAATAACAAATTTAAGTACTCATTAATATAACAATGTGACATTTGATAGGGATAATTATATATTCAACCATAAAAATATCAATACTAAATAATTTATAACTCTATATATATTAATATAAATATCCCTACCCTTCCCATAAGATACATGAAACCGATAATTCTGAGGGGCCTTTTAAACTATTATTATATAATTAATATATTATATGATATATATTATATGATATATATATTAATAATTAATATAAGTTATATTATTAAATTAATATATACTATATTAATATTATATATATTAATATATTAAATATATTAATATTATAATATATATATATATTATTAAGTATATATTTAATAATATTAATAGAATATATTATATATATTATATTGATATATATTAATACTATATATATAGTAATATATTATATTATTTTAATATATATATATATTCCCCACAAGAAATATCCCGGTAAATTAATACCGATATATTTTTAAAATCCGATATTAATAATGTCTCCAGCATTAATTACTCATAAATAGGTTTATTCAAAGGAACCTCATAGTATAATAATTATTCCATAGATAGCCCCATTATATATTAAAATTTCATATTATTAAATATATTAATATATAATATATATATAATATTTTAATATATATAGTATATTAATATTCTATTATATTAAATAAGATTATATTAATATATAAATATAATATATATTAATATATATTAATATAGTATTATAGGACTACTCATTAATTAAGAAACAACCTTGCTCTTGGCAGAGCTTCAATAAAGTAACATACCTATACTATTCCTTCTTATTAGGCCTTTGAAGATTTATTTTTTTTCTTATTCATTTTTTCCTCGCTGTAGTGAATTAATAAAATATCATGTGTATATAATTAACATTGTAGGTAGTGATAAGCTATGTCAGTAGTGTCTACATTTTGTATCGCCTCCCTAACAAAAGGTTGTGTGAGCAACACTTATATCCAAAGTAGAAGGAGAAAGGGAAAAAAAAGAATTATTTACTATGTGCAAAAACATTTTAGTTAACGTATTAACATATAAATGTTAGGTATAAAAATGTAGTTAGTAACAAGCGATCGGTTTATTTTTTATTTTTAAATTTCCTTAATTAGTATTTTATATATCTTTTGGTTCAACATATTGTAAAGAACAGGTAGCATTAGCTGAAAGGCCAAATATCAAGAGGCAGGGTGACCATGGTAATTTAAAAATATAATGTATTTCATTGACCGGAATGTGTATAATATATATATAATAGTATAAGAGCATCAGTCATCTTACGATTGCCATATTGACTGCATTAGTGTTTTATGTTTCATGTGTTTTATTTAAAGAGGATAATGGTTGTTTTAAATATATCATAATGCTTTATAGTTTGTCAAAAATTCTGAAAAAAATTGACCTGTTAGAATATAAAGAATTTTAAATTTGAACAAACCATTTTAATTGAATTTCACGTGACAATACAATATATGTTCAAGGGTTATGAGTACCTTCCTAGTGAGGCGTGTGGCGCCCCTATTGCTTCTCCCCTCTCCGTACGCAGACAAATCTACGTGGCTCCCCATTTCCATGTCCCACTCTCTCTCTGTCAACTAATCAAAATCCCTATCTCTTACTGCATCTCCCTCTCTGCCTCTTCTACTCTCATACATCTGCTCTCGTGCGTCTCTATACTCTCTTCTCTCTACTCTCTCTCTCTACATATACTCTCAAATCTCTCTCACTTCCTCTTCTTCATCTTCTCTTCTCTCTGCGTGCTAACTTGAGTGAGGCTAAATTTTACTCAATTATCGATAATGATATATAAATAATCTATATTATAATTATAATATAAATAAAAATTCTCTCATGAATTAATTTTAATAAATTTAATAGATTTATTAAGTAAAACTAACTCACTGATAAATAATATAATTTAAGTGAGTGAGTATAAATATACTATAATGAGTATACTATAGCTCAATAATATACGTTTACACTCTCTCTAAATTTAAATCCTATTTCAAAATTATCTTTAATAGCTATATATAATTATAATATATATACTATTATTAAGTATAGTATTAAACTCGTAGATGAGCTATAGAATAGGGTACCTCACACAACCATATATAAAAATAATGCTATAAAAAAAACTATAAATCTTTTTTGTGTTAGTAATGTTTTATCTGATAGAGTATCATATTAATTTTTTCTATTTATTATTGTATTTGCATTAACAATTTAATAAGAAATCTAATAATAGTGAGAATTTTATTAGTATTGTTAAGTCGCAAAAAATTTATATTAATCACTCATAAGAAGACGCCGAAGCACTCGAATTATTGAAGACAGCACCTCAGTTTTGCATCTCTTTCTCTATACACACTACTCTGCCATTATTGGATAGTGTCGAGTAATAATTAATATATAAAACCCGGGTGGACTCTATGTAGTCCTAATATTACGTTTTTAGTCGTATATATACCTCACCCTTGGTGGAAGTATTTTACTTTTATTAAAAAAAAATAAAATCCGACCATTTTGGCAACCTTATTGCCTATAATATATTATCATCCACTTGACCAGTAAGTAGGCTAGTAAGCTCCTTTCGTATCATTTCTATATCAAAATATTACATTATGGATTAATATCTAATATATTCATTATTACAAGAAATATTATATCCCCAACCATATTATATTTATATTTTAAATACATATATTATAGATATAATATAAAAATATATATTATCCCAAAAGTCGTGAGTGATTTTTATTTTTTTTATTTTTATCCAATAAAAACATTAAAATATAATAAAATGATTACCTCCCCTATAACGTGCTTCTCATACCCTCAAGGAAAAAGCGTCTATTGGTCTATCATGGTATACCTTCCTGTAACGACCTTGTGTCAGTGGGAATACTCTATCAGAGATATATGTCTTTTGGTTTTAGCACGAATTTGGCAATGTGGCCCTCGCTCTAATCCGTCTGGCGTGACCAGGCGCGTATCTGGACCCCATGGGAGATACTATTAAGTCCCTTTGCTCCCTGGTAGCAAAGCACACACTAAGCCAATGTGAGACATCAGTTAGGACTCCCAAGTGACGTTGGAGCGCCCCAGCTAAATTAATAGAGGAATAACTCCATTCTCTACGTGCGTGCAACTCTCAGTCTTATAACTCTCGAGGACAACACTACTGCGCTTTATCCCCAATCACGTCAAATGCCTCTATCCTCTATGTATGTGATCCTCTCAACAACGTTAAATATATATAATATATAATAAGTTCTCATGGTTATATATATATATATTCAGGAAGGGATTAGCCTATTTTATTACTTTATTATATTGAATATTAATATATATATATAGGAACACTTTTTATTCCACTTATTTTTAATAATATAAAATATATATAAAGATGTTTATATTGTACCCGTGAGTTTTTAGTTAATAAGGGATATACCAATGTATCCATAAACCCCATAGAGGTGGCCCCCATAAAAAAAACTGCCCTATATAGTGAGTCATGTATATGGGACCCGCCATGAAACAAAAGTACTATAACCGTAGACTCTATTCCCTGCAAGCCGTCAACACAATTACCGACGGAACCCTGTACTTGAGGCGTCTTGACTCACGCGAGACCGAAACACACCCATAACTCCAAAAAGGCTCAACCCTTGACAGCCCATATACCTCGTTAACTGAACAGTTTTAGAATCGCGGTAGAACATATCTCCATGGTTTTAAGTGCGTGCAAAGAGTACAATATATTTTCATCACGTAAAACATATATCATATCTATAAATATTTATCGCCATATCTAGCCTCTGCCTCTGCCTGAACTCACCATTTCTACAGTGCGTGCGAGTTGCCGGTTTTGTTGATGCTCAAGACTAATCCCAGTATGTCACTCTCAGCAGAAGTGTCCGTTGATACCTGCGAGCGAGGTTCCAAGACACCTTGATCAAGAAATAATTTGTGTATATAATACCGCTTTAGCTGAGCCGAGTTCAGAGCCAGAGCATAGATGATCGGATAAAGCCAGGAGAGTTCGAAACTAGTTCGAGTTGAATTGCTTCGTCTTTCCGTGGAGGGCGGTTGTCCTCGGGCCCAAAGTATAGTAGGTAGTAGCCTCCAGCGCCACGTTGCTCTATATTCGGTTCGAAAAATGTTATCGAATAGCCGGTTACATATGGACCTTAGAGCAGTCTCCAGCAGTTATATCTCCGTGTGAAATTATTGAGCACCCAATAATTTGAAGTACACAAGGCGAGAGCCTGTATGTGAGCGCAACATTATTCGCAGTGTCTCTAAGATACTTTGTATTTACCTTTAAGTCTCCCTCCATAGAGATCTCGCCGCAGCTCCCTACACAGGAATGACTCTGAATGTAAGACTCTAGCTGCCCCCTTTACACATTCCAGTCCCTTCTATGGAGTTGTATTCCAAATATTACCCTTATTTAAGTTACTGAGGTTTGCAAGAAGCTGTTAATGACTGATGTGAAAAGAGAGGGAGACTATTGAAAAAACGTTTCGAAAGATGCCCTTTCCTGCCTGGCGGGCCCGATCGGGTCATGGTATGATTAGAAGGCCTACCTCTTACATTGGTTCCAAACCGGGGTCATGGCTGTTATTGAATGTTCTCCGGATCCTGCGCAATTTCTGAGGATATATTTTATCCGCACATCTCCTCCCCGCCTTGTGTAAGAATTTCTCGCAAACCATGTGTTCCATGTCTTGCGTTGCCGATAATGACGTATATGCAGCCTTGATATGCTTTTATTCTGCCTATTACCCATGAGGGCACTTCGCGGCTAGATATGCCGTTCCTGCAGCTAAAGAGTTCCCTGTTTATTTTGAAGGGGCAAATAACTAATTTTAAGACAACTGAGGGACCGCCTAAGATTGAGCGAAAGACTTGGGAGGAGATTTCTGTTGGCTCCCAAAAGCAAATACCTCAATATTATAAAAAACTCACATTTACGATGTGAGAAAAGTACTCATATTATTTAGACGAATATTTATCATACACTCGTAGAATACCGAAGAACTGTGAGTGATATCCTCTACGATGAAAATAGGATAATAATGTGACTGTTAGGCTATGTATAGGTATATATAGTATTTATATAGGTTCTGAGATATGATGATATGTTCTTTTACGATGGTCTATGGTATCATATAAGATAGTGAGATATGATTAGTGTTATCTCTATATAAATATTAAGCAAATTGATATTATTAGGTGATAAATATATATAAAAAAAGTTAATAAATAAATTAAATAAATAGTTATGCATTACCGATATATATTATTAACATGTTCTCTTTCCTTATTCACTCACGTAAACATATACCTTAAACCATAATTATAATATATATAAATGTATAAGTAATAAATAGTTAGATATTTAATATATATTGAGAATAATAATAAATGTAATAAAATTATATTCCTAATAAATGACTTGTGAATTAACATCAATATCATCAACACTATTGTATACCTAAAATAGGGAACACATAGAACATTTATTAACGTTTATTAGATTTTAAAATTATCTCGGTAAAATAAGTGATATCCTCCCCTGCACGTCTTATTATTATAGATAAGTAGGAATAATAAGAAAATGGAGGACTACATTCCTATTTTCAATCATACTCTCGAGAACATTACCTATAATATACCCTCTCCTGACTGACGAATATTGAGTCGGTGTGTCTTCAAGAAATAACAGTTATAACGCTCGTGTTTTATACATGATTGATATACCCACCCGAATCCACATAAAATCGCAAAATCTTCGAGCCACTCTTTATAACCATTGATCCTCTTCTAGACAGCGAGAATAGCCATTTCAACAATCTTTCTTGTAAAGCGTTACTCATCTACAGCTTTTCATAAGTTCAGGCTTAATTTCCCTTTGAAGATTTCAAGACTCCACCACCTGCCTTCAATTTGCAATTAATGCCGCGTCGACCTCTTGATCTAACTATGTTAGCGCTAATACTTCTGCCTTCCTTCTCCGCTCACCGCCGACTGATATGCTCAAAAATTAGATGCCCTTTTCCTCTTCCCTTCACATCTTAGATGGTTCCAAGATAGTCATGATACTCCGTCCCTAACTTGTGCGCACTCTTGTTTCACCCAATTCTCCTTTTAACCAATGTAAGTATCTTCTGTAAATAGCTCCCTCTGATCTTAAACGCTTAAGAAGTGTTACTGTATGGAGAGTGATGAGCCCCGTTTATCCTGCGCAGTCCTCTTTAACAAAAGAAACTCTGTCTATGAGTGTTTGCCAACCGCGATGCCGTGATAAATATGTTGACCGTAACCCCTGCAGTCCTATCAACTATGTCTAATTGTCTCAACACTCTGGTCTGTACTACGAGCCTCTCTCCAAATCCCCATCAGCGGAACTCCTATTAGTGATGAAGTGAATAGCGGAGTGCCCCGCAGAATACACAACTCCTCCGACCTATCCCCGTCTTACCTCTAGAGGCCATTCACACTTATATATGCGCTTATTTCAGCAACTCCTGATTCTGCGAAATAAAATAGGAGAGTATATCTCTTAAGAGTATTCTGACCACTGATCCCCGACTGAGGATGACAAGTAAAGTAGTATATCTTCGGAAGGAGAAATGATCACTCAACGGAAGATCTATCACTTTCTTTTCCTATCCTTCTCCTTATCGGAGAACCCCTTTCTTGGTGCTGTTCTGTGACTCTATACAGACCAGATTCCTCTTATGAAATCTTTTCTGTGACCGAGATATCCCGTGAAGGCAAGCCGTTAAGACCACAGTCGAAGGTATTGCGGATAACATTCTTACATCTATCTAGGCTTGTAATATGTAACTATATCTCATCACCTTCGAGCGATTTTGATCTCTTCTCGTTGAATTCCATTGTCGCAGTCCCTTCCTCCATGAAGGCCCAAGCAATGTATACATCTACAAAGAAGATAGCTTCCTTAATAGTTCGACATTCTCTAAATTACTACCCACCTGCCCCATGTTCCTCAAGAATATTATCCTCCATCATATTCACTCAACTCTTTTTTTCTATATCTTCGAAGGTCAATGATTCTCATCGGTCACTAAAGAAGAATATCTCTAATCCACCCTCAGTGGACTAAAAAAACTTTCCCACACTCCCGATACATATACCAGCGCTGGTGCAATTTTTGAAAAGACGCACGGCTTTTCATGAGTGCAGAACCTCCTAAATTATGCTAGAGAGAAACCCCAAGTCATCTCTGTTATATTAACTAGACGATCTGTGCGTGCTAAAAGTAAAAGGCGCTATCAGTTGCTGCTTAAAAAAAGCATGTGCTCTTTTCAATGCTTCATAGACTCCCGCGGTGTGCGTGTGCGATCTTATTCTACTTGATCAGTATATCTCCTATCACATATACATAATAATTATCTACTCTATTAAAAAAACACAATTCTAACTTTCACATGCGGTAAGTATACGACAAAAAATATCTGGACTAGGTTGTTGTCGTGTGTATCTAAAAATTTGCTGGTTAAAAGGATTGCGAGTATCTTCTATAGTCAAGTTCATTTTGTGATATACTCTGTTGTTCCTGCATGGTTCCTGGATCCCCATGCGTTACACTGTCACATACACATTTGCATCATCTTTTGCATCTCCGCATGTTTCGCTCTTTGTATAGAGAGTACGTATCATCACAATTATCTTGACGTGTGTATTTCCATCAATTTATTACCTCTCATTTGATGTAAATGGCATGTCTAGGAGTGTCAACTATCTAGCGTCGGTCTTGAAACTTCTCCATCTTATATATTCTAACTCATACTCCATTTTTCTGAAGCCTTAGAGCTGTGGCATATCAACATACATCCTTATTGCCATTGTGTATTAAAATAAATGTGTCCTCTCACATCAAAGGACCTTCTGGGAATCCCAAGGAAAAAAACTATGTAAGAAGTATATGAAGTATCGACTATGGTGAGAGCGTTTCATTTCGTGAGAGAGAGTTTACCTTGACAGACATACGATTTCGAGCCGACGCGTATTTGACCCTCTTCCATTGATACCACCTCCTAGGAAATACTCTGTAAACTTTAACTTGCTTACGATCATCTAAACTTATAGTAGATACCTCTCCCACTCCTATATATAGCATACTTTGAAACACACAAATATGAGTAATTAAATGCGTGCTATCAATCATTAACACTTATCTTGAGCACAATTGCGAAGCGCCACTGCACCCGTATCGACACGATCACAAATGTCTAGGGCTATGTTATGATATGACACCCTTGAGTCTACATATTCTACCACCAAACATCTCAGAGGGAATTGGAAGCCACTATTAATACTCTATCGTCTCATAAATCTACAGTGAATCAGGAGTTGCTAATACAACCGGTTGAAAGTATGTATCTTTTAATACAGGATGTTAGTAAGAAAAAAAATATATATATAGGGTAATTTTACTAATCAGAAATTTTCCAATGAGTAGCTTGGAGCGAGAGACATTATATCATATAATAAACAATATGGATAATTAGTAACTACTAATATTGTTTGCACAATAGTAGTATCCTTAGGAATCACGACATCAAAAAACATAAAAATAATTGTCTAAAATAATATATATATATATATAAGTATACGCATAATTGTACAATACTATCAATAAGATACTAAGACCTCCATCAATAAAATAATAAAGAATAATAAAATATCTCTTGATATTTAAATTAAATAATTTTATGTCAAGTTTTATTTTTACTTTAGAAAATATTTGGCATCTATATATACATATTTTTCTTTTATTTCAAGTTATTATTAAAATGTATGATGGTAGGTTTTGGGTATAATTGATAATGGTATGTTAGTCAAACTTGTAGGAAAGGTAGAGATTGGCACCAGAAACCCCCTTACATCAGATACATCATCTTGGGTATATTAAAACTTACTATTTCTAACCTTCACATACCCCTACCCCGTAAGAATATAAATCCTAAGCAGGTGAGTGGGTATCCCACTTATTTTATACTCTGGGGTGATAAATGGGCTACACACAAGAAAGATTTCCAAAACCTTTCCATACACAAACAGATAATTATTATTAATAATTACATAAATTTGTAAAATTTATTAATGAAAAAAATATAAATGATTAAGTATTGCTTACTGCTAGTGAGGCGTAATCAAGAGTGCAGTGACACAACATAAATTGAGTTATTATTTCAAATCTTATTAAATCTATTACTTTAGATAAATAATTACTCAAAATGTTATATATTTTTAAAACTATATTATAATAGAAATTCTTTAATCCAAAGAATAAAATGAGTAAAACATTAGGTCACTGCCATAAAGAGCCTAAGGTAATTAAGGAAATTATTAGGTGTCTTAAAATTGAATAACGTATAATGCAAGCCCATCATAGAGGGAGGGGGCAATATATTCAGCTTGGACGTCTAAACCATATGCCTTTAGTCTATTATTCATTTTTAAAATTTACTTTTTTGTACTGAAAAAATATAAGAAGCACCGATTCTTATTTAGCTGTGTTGTAAATTAAACAAAAATATATAGTTGGTAAAACTATTACAACCCATATATATATTATATAATATTATTATATATATATATTTATATATAGTTATTAAATAATTCTATATATATAATATTATATATAATAGTATTAATTATACTAATAATAAATTTTAAATATATATATGATTATATATATTATTATTAATTAAATTAAATATAAATATATATTATATAATAATAAATATATATATTTATAATATATTAATAATTACTTAATACTATATATTATTATAATTATTTAATATATAGTATTATTAATTATATATAATATATATATATATTATATATATATATATATATATAATATATATATAGATATATAATTTATTATATATATAATATATTAATATTATATTATATATATAATATATATATATTATAGTATATATTATATATATATAATTCAATATTTATATATATTATATATAATATTATAATTATATATATTATAATATAGTATATATATACTATATATTATTTATAGAAAATACTATATTTCTTTTGCAAAAATGAATTTTAAATTTGAGTTTTATGTAAAAGATTGGGTAAAGCAGTAAATAAATTTCCTAAATATTTTTTCATTTTTGTTTTACTATTATTTACCCATTTGCAATTATGCTTAAAAAAAATTTGGAAAAAATCAAGGTGGGCAAAAATAGTGTTTTTTTTTAAAAATATTTGAAAAATAATATTATACTATATTTTTTATTTAATCTATAACTATATATATATATATATATATAATATATATATATAATATATATATATATTATTTATATACTTATATTATATTAATTATATTTATATATATAATATAATAATATTATATATATATATATATAATATGATAATATATATATTATATAACTATATCAATAATATTATATTATAAATTATACTTAATATATATAATATTATATATATATTACGTATTAGTATATATATATATATATTATAATATTTTATAGTATATATAATTATAATTAAATATTATTAGTTAAATAATTGAACTAATAGTAACGAAATATTTTTTTAATTTTTGAAGAATTATTCTAACTATTAATAAAGATATTAAAATTGAATTTGCTTTATTATAAATCACACCCAAATAAACCCTATAATTTGAGATCAATCGAATTCGTCGTTATTCGTCGATTATGTAGACGACTGATTACCTTACTTTGGGGCTGTTAGTTGAAAGTGAGTGTATTAAGTATGAGTCGCAGTCGAATTGAGAGGAGTGTAGTGAGTGAGTGAGTTGAGTGAAGGTATGTGAGTGAGTGTAAGAGTGTAAGTGGTAAAGTTGAGTGTGTAATTCGAACTTTGTCCTTTTAGACACGCTCATAGAAAGGCTTGAGTTAATTTGGATATAGCGCTGTCACATTAGAGGTTACCGATCAGTGCCTACAGTTACAATTTCACTCTTACCTATACACTGGACCTTTTACGTAATTGATTAGAAGCTGAGTCAAACTGGATTAGAAATAAAAGTTAGATGACACTCGTGCGTCGAATGAGATGACCGAATCCCGTTCATTGAAGTAACTGTACGTTAAGCCTTTTTCAAATAGTGGTATTATAATGATGATAAAAGCCTCTCTCAGACCCACCTTCTTCTCCCTATTATTACTATCATCTTATTTTCAATATATTTTATTTCATGTACGTTTGCATTCTTCATTCATCCTTTTATTAATATGCATATAACAACTCAATTATACTTCATATATGTAATATAAATTAAAAATATATATATATAATATAAATATATAAATATTAAATAATTTATATTATATATGTATTATATATTATATTATATATAAATATATATATATATATATAATTTATATAATATATTATATTATAGTTAATATAATATATATATATATTTATATATAATATATTATATATATATATTTATATAAATATTGATATATATATACATTAATATTATATATAAATATATATATAATATTAATATATTATATATCCTATATTATAATATTTATATTAAATATATATAATATATGATATAAATACTATATATATTATATATATAATATTAATATTAATTATAATATATATTTATATATATATTATATTATAATATTATATATATTATATATATATATATTAATATAATTAATATATAATATATTATATATATTATGAATATATATAATAATATATGTATTTAATGTTGTTGTGATAAATCTTGGTGGTTTGTGAATGATGATTGAAGATTGAAAGATTAATTTTAAATAAAATGATAATTTGTAAAATTGCTTCATATTTTGACAGTAGTATTCCTGAAAGATTATGACAATTAATTATTTAGAGAAAAATACGAATTAAAAAGTGGAATTATTTCTAATAATTTTATTTGAATACAGATATACATAAAATAAAACAAAAACAAAAAAATTACAATTTAATTATCTAATACATAGATACACATACTATAAATATATGTGTGTGAGGTGTAAATTAGATAATTATATTATATCTAAATTTTAAATATTCCTCAATGCCTTGAGAACATTCACTCATTATTATTTCTTCAAATCATATTCTTTCCTTTTAATAATAAAGTATATAACATTTTACTAATTTTCTTTCGTAATCGGAAAAAGGAGATGAGAAGCAGAAGGAATTTCAAAACGCGTGTAAATAATAACCTATAACTATACTGTATATGTTTGAATACTTTATTTTCTTCCTTAAGTAACATCCCATGTTGTCTAGTGATATGTTATGTTATAACGAAAACAATACACACATAAAATACACAAATACACCCTCACATAACTTATGCGCACGAAAACATAAAAATATATAATAATCCAAATCGAGCATTTCACTAGTGATAGCAAATAAATATAGTGGTATATATATAGTTATTATATTATTCTCACAATGATGGTACCGTAAACTCTAATTGAATAATATATAAATATATATAACCCGTGAGTAGGTGTTTATTTATTTACTATGACTATATCGTGATTATCGGCGGGCCCCAACTCATCATTTATTGCACACCACTGGATCTCATAGTATATATTACTATTATTCGTATTAATAAAACCTCTATATCACTTTATGGGTAGATAATTATACTCTGAGTTATTATGTTATCTATACTTTGGAAATAATAAATATATATTTATCAAACTACTTGCTTATGCTATATAACATCTTATAATTAATAGCGAGTGAGTATATATATAATCTTATAATATATATTCCCACATTGCTTATATCTATTATATATATTAATATAGTATAGATATTAATTTAAAGATACCTAAATCGAGTAATAGATATATAGTATAAAAATAAAGGTGAAAAAATAAATACTCAGGCTTATACATTTTATAGTGAGTTATTATATTAACATCATTATTAAGTTAATGGTATCATTTAAAGATAATGAGAAAGATAGGCTATTTATAAGATATAAATATTATGTAGTCTGGGTACTCATAAATATACATATATAAAAATTTTGGGTATATATATATATATATTATATTTGATTATTATATATAAGAATGTGAACATAAGGAATATAATACTGGATAGTATATGTAAGTAATAACTTAAAGTATCTTGATTATCTCCTCACAAGTACTTTATAATAAGGAGTGAGAAACTGAACCTTTCATTTTCCCGTTCGACTGAAAAATAAAAAAATAAGGTTTTCATTATGGATTGCAGTACTTTACTTCACCCAGCCATTGCAACCCATCCAGGTGTTAGGACGGGGAAAAAAAAAAAAAGTAAAGAAGCAGTCACTCATTTTCCCACTTTAAGCTAGTAAATCTCGTATCGTAGAGAGCACTGGACAAAGTGAGGTATTTCACCTCTATGAATCGAATAAACGAAGTGCGGTGAACTCTTTTTAATAGAATACATTTACTAAACATCTACCTAATGAATAAATAAATAATAATGGACTGAATAAAATACAATAATAAATAGATTTAAATAATAATATAATAATAATAACGTAGAAGAAAATATAGTACATAATTTATATATATAATAATTAGATAGAGTAATAATAAAGGTATATACGAAAATAAATAGATAAATATATAATAAATTATATAAGTTAGAAGTGAATAATTATGAATCATAAATAAATTATATAATAATAATTTAATTAAATTAATAATTATAAAGTAATAATATATATATTACCCTTAATAATAAATAATAAAAACTAAGATTAATAATAGAATGAAATGGAATACATATATAATAATAATAATAAAATATATATGTAATTATTATTAAAATAATCAATAAGTAAAATTATAATAATCAATAATAAATAATAATAGAATTATATATAATAATAATAATTAAATAATAATAAATAATCCTAATATATTATATAATTGCTCATAATAATAATATAATTACCTCTCATCTCCCTTATACATAGATAATATATTAATGTAGATATATAATATTCCATAATAATTAATAATAATCCTCGTACGAGATAATTGTGGAATATATAAAATAAATAGATAATATATAATGATATTCTAAGTTTAAAAAATAATATAATAAATAATATAATTAAATAATAATAATAACAATAAATATATATAATTTATTATTAATATATAATAATAATATATAACAATAATAAATTCAACCAAATAATATTTATTATATAATTAATATAACATTGCGTTACAAGGAAGATTAAAGAAATATTTATATGATGACAAAGATTAAAAAGTATGTTGTGGTGGATATGGTATGTGCTTAAGAACTCAGGTATATGACCAATGAGATTAAAATTAAACCTTTGGGAAATACTATTATAAAAATATTTCATGTTACCCGGAATAATTACTCTTAATAATAAATTATTTATGTTATTATATGCTTAGCTTAATTAGGTGATTATTGGTACGGCCGAGCGCCATTTACCTACAAAATACAAAATTTACATAAATAAAAAAAAATTTATTCATTTAATTTACCTCATCAAACTTTATATTTAGTTACACTTGAGACTTTTGACATACTTATCGTACAAACTATATAATAATATATTAATATATAATATAACTATTACTATTATAATAATTATTACTATATATAGTTAAATATATATAACTGCTATTTATATACTTACTATATATAACTGTAATATAACTATATTATCAAAGGACTTTGTTAAAGTTGCTGCGCCCCCCCCTAAAGCTTGGAAGGGCTGGGCGAAAGTACGTCACCATGGCCGCTTAAAAAACACATTCTTAAGTTATAATCTGCTTATAGATATTTTATTTATAATGTTCGAAGATATAATAATTCAATAATTCTTATTAAACTTCTTATTTTTTTATTATTTAAATATAAAGTGTGTTATATTTTATATTATTATATAATTTATTATTAATTTATATTAATATTATATTAATTATTATTATATAATTATATATATTAAATTATTACTTTATATATATATTATTATATATAATTTATATATTTTATAGATTTATATCACTATCATTAATATTTTTGTATAATTTAATTATTTTTATAATATTATGAGTATTATATAATATAAAAGAATAGAATTTTTTACCCTTTTCATATTAATTTTTTTTCAGGAGTATAGATATCCAATTCATATTTTCAAATTCTTTCTTTTTTTAACGTATTTTCATTATTATTAGTATTCCATTTAATTTTCCAAACATTATTAATTTATGAAATTTCTATTAATGGGACAAAATCGAACCCAGACATTAGAATTGAATTAAATTTAACTACCTTATAAGACAATATAAATGTCATTTGAAATTAATTTGCATGCTTTTTTATCGTTGTTAATTATGATCCTATTATTATGTTTATTACGTGTATTGAATTGTTCAAAAATTTAAAAAAAGCGATGTTTTTTTGAAATTAATGTGAGAAAATTGTGGTAAATACATTAATTTTCACCTAAAACATCTTAATAAAATAAAAAAAAAAAATGAAAGAAATGAAAAAAGTATGTTCAATTCCTTTAACACAAATTTCATGGTACGCCACCACCATCACCACCAATCCTAACCCACGACCAACACAACGAACAAACATCCACACACCACCTCCACACCACAACAACACCATTATAATTACTACTTATATATATAATATATATATATTTTAAAATACTATATACCTTATTATATATATTTTGATATTGTTGTTTAAATTATATAATAATATAAAATTTCCTTTACTTTGAATTAATCTACAACATCTAAATTTGATTTAAACACCTATAAGAGATATATATAAGTTTTCAAGTCGGGGCTCATGTAATATTATAGTATGGTTATATCCGCTGTCTTTAGTTGGGGCTCCCACAACAGAAGGAGCTTCACCAGTGCGGTTCCGTGCGAGAAAGGCGCTGAACGAAAATTTAATGTAAGAAAATTTTGCCTTATTTACGCTATAAAGAAACAAGTAGAAATAAAGAAAATAAGTAGGAATAAAGAAGACAAGTAGTTATAAAGAAGACAAGTATTTATAAAGAAGACTAAGTTGAAATAAAGAATACAAGTAGGAATAAAGAAGACAAGTAGTTATAAAGAAGAGAAGTATTTATAAAGAAGACAAGTAGATATAAAGAAGAGTAGTATTAATAAAGATGACAAGCAGAAATAAGAATTCAACGTCCAGGAAAGGTAAAAATCTTGTTTTTACTATTTTATAATAGATATGGTTTCTCTATCTCTTATAAATGATTAGGAAGACCCTTATCATTAAGAAATAACTTAAAAATTAGTATTTTGATGCAACTTTAAAATTTATAAAATTTGATTTATTAAATTTCTGGTGGAGTATGCCAGATAAAAAAATTATAATGCGGTGGAGGGGGGGAGGGCTTAGGCCGCGGTGAATAGGAGAATAGAAAGATTTACAGGTAGGTAGCGTCTGGAGGATTTTTTTTTTCTCAAGAGTTTGTTCGAGACGGACAGGAAAATTTTAAATGCGGATATCAAAAAAAATTTTTATAAAGGGTGATTGAAATGGAAAACAAATTTTTTGGATAAAGTTATGAGCTAAGTGTGATATATTTTTTTATATTTTATTTTTAATATTATTTGTTACTCAATTTATGTTAATCTAAATTATATTTGACGTTAATATTAATAAATAACTAATACTAATAATTTTTTACACAAATTATTCCTGTACTCCTCCAACCATCCCCACAGCATAACCATTTTTTTTAGCCGTGATTGCATAACTTTTCTATTTTTTTATTCATTAATTTTTCTATTGCCATTTTGCCATTTTTCTCAAGGTTTTGCTTTTCAAGTACTGTAATTTTCTATAACTATAATAATTTATAATAATGACCTTTCTTGTATATATTTTTAAACTTTCCATTTATCACCAATATTACATGAACTGACTGCGTGAAACAGAAATTATAGATATTTGAATGAAACTGGTTTCATCTGGCTTATACACAATGTTTCACTAATATCCGGAGTCACATTAAAAAAAAACAATAGGGGTGATACATGTTTCATATTTCATGTTTTTTTCTTTATGCTCTTACTTTTTAATAAAATATGTGTTTTCACGCATTCAAAACAAGTCTTCCATACACATCTTGCCATGGTAGTCTACAAAAGCATTTCGAATACTAAGAGATGCATGACTTACACAAAGCGCTGCGAAGCCGGAACCACAAAAAAATTTACTGAAAAATAAGAGGTTTTGGAACAGGAACCAAGAAATTTTTAATTTGTGAAACAAGAATCGGAGTCGGGGTCAGGTGTTTTAAAATGATTTCCTATGTCTTAAGGTTCGCAATTTCAGGGGAAATGTAAAATAAATTTCACACTATCTCGTTTTAGAATAAAAGTGTGCAATACGCGGTAGGCTCTTGTTACCATTGTAACTTCATCAGGGTGTAGCTTGAAATCCTTTTTGGAAAACAAAATTTCTTGCTTATAATGCAAAAAAAAACATGCAAAGGTACAGAGTTTTCTCATGTGTTTGTAATTGTGCACTCACCATGCACGAATTTCCTTATTAGATTGAATAGAAGAGGATATCCTTTATTAGGTTAAAAAGCGTGGTAATGATTGGTTGTCTTCACTGCCTGTTGGTTTGGGTGAGCTGTGGAATGTCTCGTTTATTTTTCATTAGGTCATTTACAAAAGTAGATTAAATGAAAACAGAAGCAGCTTCATTATTTCCAAAATTAGCAATATCAATTTCAACGAAATATGCTTCAACGAATCAGCATCAAAAACTGCCTGAAAAATAATCGAATAAGCAGATCTCTATCTCTGGACAAATAATTGAGATATGCTTTCCATTAAAAGCACCAAGACAATTAGGAAAGTTTCAGATTTGTTTAAACTTTGATGCTATTTCTGTCCATTTTTTTCCTTGTACATTTTAGAATTTTGAGATTCCAAGTGTGTATTAATGCTTTACAGTCAAAGTTTCCAGACAACAAGTTGAGACATCAAAGGCGGACGTCATCAAAGTTGAGATCAAAGCTGAGGTATCAAAGTTGATGTATCAAAATTGAGCGATCAAAGTTGAGGCATCAAAGCTGAGGTATCAAAGTTGACGGCACATCCAAAATATTGAAGTGTGTGTGTGCTGTGTGTGTGTGTCTGGTGTGTGTGTGTCTGTGTGTGTTGTGTGTGTGTAGGTGTGTGTAGGTTAGGTGCTAGGTGGTAGGTGTGAGGATTTAGGATAGTTAATTACAGGAACTCAAATTAGGGCGCATACTACAGTGACCATCCACTGTTATAGGATAGTTCCATTACAAATCAGGTTTGACGCAGTTAGTACCTACATGTGCTCGACATTAATCCACTTAATCCTCACTGAACTTTTATGCAAGGTTGCAATTCATTCAGCCTTTGATACCGGTATCAGGCACGTAATAGTCCCACATGCCAGGTCAAGACACGAAATTATCAAGGTTCAAAACCATCAAAAAGAGCCGGTCGCTAAGCTTACCTAAAGGATGCTAAAGGAGAGGCGTCACACATTAAGTGGGAGACGGACGATACGAGGGGCACCCCCTCTCCGTGGGGGTGCCAAAAGCAGGTTATATACATATTATATATATACTATATCATATACATATATATATTATCATTACTACATCATATATATTATATATATATACTTATATATTATATTATATAGTACTATACTTAGTACATATATATATACTTAACCCATGGAGTACATAGTTTGGCTGCGGGTTCTAACATAGGTTCGAAATGTGATAGTCAGAAAAAAAGAGACTGAGAATAGAAAAATCGAGACGGCAAAGCGAAAAAGATAGATGTGAACGCGGTGCGCGGGCGGGGCCGTAGTTGCCGCTAGAGCCCTCGGGTTTTGTTATTTATGATTAGTGGGAATTATGTTTGCATAGGGCCTATAATTTACCCTTAAAAATGCAAAAAAGAAGAATTTGACAATAAACTGTTCGCCATAAAATGTTCAAAATGTTAACGCAAAATTTTGTTTGCAACATCTGCACGGCACACAATTGCATGCAACCATTGACAAATGTTGCGATTAATGCAATACGCCAAGTGCTAAGAGATCGGGGAGTAGATACTCGCTAAGACCGATGTAATATTAATTACTAACTCTTGTTAGTGCAGTGAATCGATACCCGGTGCGTCACGTCAAAAACCCACAAGAATTCGAATTCAGCAGTGGTCGTTATCTGACTAACGTGCTAATATCATGCCATATGTTCTGTCACATCACGATATATTTTTTTTTACTAGAAGGGGTAGAAATGGGACGTGGTGTCCTAGGCCCCCCGCCGCGCCACAACTTAGCCACCAGAGCAGGGACGACGCCGACGGGTAAAATAACGTTCACGTCGCTTAGAAAGAAGGAATCCAACCCTAGCAATCTCTTAAATACCACCAATATTCGAACCCTACTACTTACTAACCTAGGCACTAAGTCAACACTTGTCATACGGCACACTGTGCCATATTCCTATGATCGTAGGATTTGTCGATGCTAGAAAAGCTAAAAAGCAGAGCTCGGCACCCAGGCATAGGTACTAATCATTAGAAGTGAAGCATCCTAGCATCTTCAATAATACATTCCACAATTGCACTTCCGCTACACCTAGATAAGTAGAACGGTAGCACCTCAATACCGGGTGTGCATTCTAGCTGACACGTCTAGCAGAATATCAGCGCTAGAAAAGGCTTACGAAAAGGCAGACCAGGGTAGGGGTAATAACTCTAGAAGGAAGCATCCTAAGCACCTTCTATACACACCAATCGCACTCCCGCGTACCCATATTACCTAGCGGGTTAGGCCACTAAACCGGGGTGTATTCGATGACGTAGACATGCTCCACTCGCTGAAGAAACGCGCTGAAACACCCCCCAGGGAGCCGGCTAGTCGGTAATAATGATAGCAAGCAGCATCCTAGCCACCTTCTAATGTACACATCGAACTCCACCAATACACTTAGGGTTCAGATCACTAGACCGGTGATGATTCTACAGATATAGGTCGACACGTTGCTAGAAGCTAGAGATATAGCCGTATATCTATAACCCTATAGCCTGATATCCTATAACCATAGCTAATATCCTCATAGGATTAGCCTATAGCCCTTATAGGCAGCAATGTGCACCTTTTTGACCTCGGCCGGCATTCCTTTGAAGTCTACTCTATTCTTTGCCTTGTTATCAGTTTTTGCGGCTTTGGTGGTTTCTAGCTAGGTCGTAGCCTGTGTATATACATCAGAGATACAGACCTATGCTCAGAAAACAAAACCCGACAAAACTGATTAGAAGCAGAAGAATTAGAGGAGACTTCAAAAGGAGCCCCGCGAGGGTTAAAGGGTCCAACATTTCCTATAGGCTATGTAGGCTATATCCTTATAGGATAATAGGCCTATAAGGTTCATATAGGATATAGGCTATAGCGTTTTTATGTTAGCTATCATATTTAGCTTTTTAGCACACGTCGCCACCATTATATTGATAGATCATACATCACGGCGGTCCTTGTTGTCTAACCCTCAGGTGGTTATTGGTACCGGGGGAAACGATATTGTATATTAGAAGGATGCCTACAGGAATGCTTACTTCCCCTCCATGACCCGATATCGATTTTCCTGCCCCCCTTTTTCCCCAGCCCTTTTCTAGCCCGCCTTCCGACATGCCTGAGCATACGTTCATCGAATACCCCCGCGGGCTATTAGCATGCCTACCCCTAGCGTTATAAGGGTACACGGGGAGTCGGATTGCGGTGCTGTAGTAGAAACGTGCTAGCGATGCTTTCTTCTATGAGTATACCCTCACCCCCTTCTTCTAGCCTTTACATTAGCCCTGACATGCCTACGTCATAGAAACACCGGTATCTATCGCACCTCACCCCTAGGTCCTAATAGGCCCGCCGGCCCTCCCCGGTACGGAGAGTCGATGGATGTTATTAGAGATGCATAGGATGCTTCCTTCTATACGTTAGCTTACCCTACCCCCCCTTTCTGATGCTTTCTGAGCCATGACATATCCTACCGTCATAGAATACAGTAAGGTATTAAGTGCTCTACTCCTCAGGTCTATAACGGTATAGAGTTAGTCGATAGATGGTGATAATTACGAAATGCTGGCCTTAGGTTGGTTACCTTCTACGAGTTAATTACCCACCCCCCTTTCTAACCCTTCTATTGTACGATATATCGTATTGTGACAGAACATATTCGATATATTAGCATCGATTAGTACATAATCAGTAAAACTGCTGAATCGATTCCTGTGCGTTTAGAGGTCGATTCACTTTCCTAACAAGAGTTAGCTATTAGATACTTACCCTACCCCCCTACTGATGGGCGCTATTGCAATCAACCATTGCATGTTGATGCAACGTGTTGCAAATGCCTTGCAACAAGAATTTGCCAACATTTATTTGGGGCCCCAAACATTTCTGCATCATTGTTGCAACATCGTTATCTTGGCGTAATTAACACGTTCTAAGGGTCAAATTATAGGATATAATATACGAGAAAGCTGACGTAGAAAGCAGTTATTTTCCGCTGCAGTCTTAACGCGCGATTAGAGTTCAAAACCCGCAGGCTCTGGCGACCATCCGCACCGCTCCCGCACCGCGTCACAATCATACTTTTTCGCTTTTGCCGTCAAATATCGATTCTTCTAATCTCAGCTACCTTTTTTATCTGACTATCACATTCGAACCATATGTTAAGAATCGCAGGCAAACTGATGGTCTGTATATAAAGTATTATAATAGTTAAATACGATAGTAACTAATATAAAGTAATAATAATAATATAACTCGTGTACTCATACTCATACTCATATATATATAGTTCATATATAAAATTATATTAAAAAAATAAAATACTATATACATTATTATATATTATATACTACTAATATATATATATTTACTATATATATAATATATATATATATATTAATAGTATATATATATACTATATATTATAACCCGCAATAATTTAGCATCCTTACAGGAAGAAGGGGTGCCACCTTGCGATATGTGTCTCCCTCCCTTAATTATTGACCTCCCTATTAACCTCCTCAGAGATAGCTTGCCCCTCTATTTGATGTTCATTGACCTTACGCATATTTCAGTCTTTGACCTTCAGATATCCAGGCCTTTGATCCGTATCAAAGGCCTGAAATTGACCCTATGCACGATAAAAGTTTCGCTGAGGATTAACTGCAGATGTAAGTTCGAGCACATGTATGGTATCTAACCCGCCAAATACCAGTTACGATCAGGGAAACTGTATCAATAACAATAGAAGCTGCAGGTCAGTGTACGGTATCTCCTTAATTATGGTTCCTGCTATTTGTAACTTCCTACCTCACACCATTACACCTACACTACACCTACACACACCTACACACACAATCACACAACACACACCACACCACACACACACACACTCAATAATTTGGATGCCTCACTTTGATACCCAGCTTTTGATGCCACTCACTTTGATATGCCTCAAACTTTGATACCTCAACTTTAGATACCTTAAGCTTTGATGCCTCGAACTTTAAGATACCTCCGCTTTTGATGTTCATCAACTTTGTTGTACTCAACTTGAATGACTCATCGTTTTAATGTCTCAGCTTGATGACTCATCTTTTTGTTACGAGGAAAAAGAAGGAGGAGGAGCCAGCGCAGTCAATTATAAGCAAGAGAAAGAACAGAAGAAGAAGAAGAAAGAAGACAGAGAAGAAAATTAAGCAGAAGAAAACAATTTACATGAGAAGAAGAGATATATTATTGTTAGAGTTCGTATACACACAGTCTTAATTTTTTTATTTTTTTCATTTAATCAGCGTCTGTTATATTTAATAGAAAGTTGTTTTCAAATTACCAAAGCTTAAAGTGTAAAGTTATAGATAAAAAGTTAAAGTTAAAGTCTAATTTATTTCATCAGGTTGCAAGGATAGATTTAATTTTTCATGTAGTAAATCACAAATGGTTTTTTGAAAACATTTTGTTTTTTCAAAAAACATTTTGTTTTCTTGAAAAAACATTTTGTTTTCATGACAGCATAAAATTTGTTTTTGAAGAGCATTTTTGTTTTTGAAAAACATTTCATAAGAAAAAAAACAATTTGTTTTCTTAGAAAAAAAAGTTGTTCAAATTTACCAACGAAAAACACATGATTATCTAGGGGACCATTAAAGCATTAAAGCAGTCTTAAAACACTACAGCAAACAGCACCAGTTGATACCTGTATGCCTTTATACATCATCAGCACTCTCATGATGACGTACGCTAATAACCATGATAGGGTAGGCCACTAATTACCGTGCGTGCGTATTCTATTCACGTAGGACCATGTTCTAGTGCCTAGAAGCTAGGAATAAAGCGGGGGTTCAGAGTGTAAAACTCGTATAAGGATGCATCCTAGCACCTTCTAATACACACATCGACTCTCCGCTACCATAACCTAGGCGGTAAGAGAACACTAACTACCGGGTGCATATTTCGATGACGTGTTAGGACATAGTCAGTGACCTAGCAAAGAGCTAGAAAAGGGGTAGGTAGCGTAAATAACTTCCATATGAGCCGAGCATCCTAACGACCTCTCTAATGTAGTTCAATCTTTTAGATGCTACCAATAACCTAGAGAGCCGTGACGACTAATCATCGGTGTATTCTACACATAATTAGGCTACGGCACGTGCTAGAAGCTAGAATATAATGCATAGCCTATATCATATAACCTATAGCCTATATCTATAGCCTATAGCATATATCCTGTAGGATATAGCTATAGCCTATAGCGAACATGTGACCGTCTTAGCCGCAGGCCGCATCCTTTTGACAGTCAATCTCTATTCTTCGCCTTCACTTATCAGTATCTTGCGGTATTGGTGAGCAATAAGAAGCGTTCCCAAAGTTGATATGAATACTACTAGTAGTGTCGATTATGACTAATCGATGTTAATATCGATTTTTTCTGTCACATACGATATATTGCGTGTTGTGTGTCTCCCCCCCCCCCATACTAGAAGGTGTTAGAAAGGAAACGGGGTGAGTAATAACTCGATAGAAGGAAACCACTAGCACATTCCTAATATACACCATCCGAACCTCATACCTTATAACCTAGGAGTAGACATCAATACGGGTTGTATTCTTTGACGTATAGGACATGGCATGCCGTAAGAAAAGGGCCTAGAAACAGGGCGGTAGGGTACTAACTCAATAGAAGGAAGCATCCTAGCAACCTGTATAAAACACACCAATCGACTCCCCGTACCCTAAAACCTAGGAGGGGTAGGCACTAATACCGGATGTATTCGTATGACGTATGACATAGATCATGCAAAAAGGCTGAAAAGGGGGATAGGCGTAATACTCATGAAGGGGAAGCATCTAGCACCTTCTAATAACACATCAATCGACTCCCCGTACCCTATAACTAGGGTAGCGCCACTAATACCGGCGTATATTCGATACGCGTAGGACATGTCGCATGCTAGCAAAAGGCCTAGAAAGGGGCTCGGTAGGGTAATAACTCATAGAAGGAAGCATCCAGCACCTCTAATGTACACATCGACTACCCCGTACCCAATACCGTAGGCACGTTGACACTAAGAATTCGATTGGTGTATATTAGAAGTGCTAGGTTGGTTCCTTTTATGAGTTATTACCCTACCCCCCTTTTCTAGCCCTTTTTCGTTAGCCTGACACTGTCTACGTCAATCGAGAATACACCCCGGTATAGTGACCTCACCCCTAGTTATGATACGGAAGTCGATTGGTGTATATTAGAAGATGCTATGGATGCCTCACTTCCTAAGAGTTCAGTACCCTACCCCCGCTTTTTCTAGCCTCTTTCTTAGCATGACATATCCTACAAGTCAATAGATACCAGCTCGTGTTAATAGTGTACTACATCCTAGGTTTATACGTTATGAGGAGTCGCATTGATGCATTATTAGAATGTTGCTAGGTATTGGATTCCTTCTTACGATGTATTAGCCCCACCCCCCACTTTCTAACCCTTCAGCTACGATATATCGTATGTGCATTCTAGAACATATTCAGTTATGGGAGCATCCAATTAGCTACATAATCGACACTGCCTGAATCGATTCCTTGATTGGTTTACGACGGATCGCAATTCACTCCATGAACAGAGCGTTAGATTAGATAATTACCCTACCCCCCTGATGGCGATATTGCAATCCAACATTGCAATGATGCTTAAATGTTTGCAAATGTTGCAAACAAAATTTAGCAATTTTTGCAACATTTGCCAACATGGGTTGCAACATCGTAGTATTTTTGGCACGTATTAGACGTTTAAGGGATCAAATCTATCATGTTTCGGCGACCATGCAAGCGTGACCGGACCGGGTCACCGCCGCGACCGGCCCGATCCCCAAGGCGCGGGCCCACCGCACCGCCCCCGCAGCGCGACACATCATCTTTATTCGCTCTTTGCCACGTCTCTATTTTTCGTATAAGTAGCTCATACTAAGAATAGGCACCCAAGTTATCTAACCGCAAACCGCAAAACTGATAAGGAGGCGAAGAATAGAGAGACTTCAAAGGGTGCCGCCAATAAAAGGTCACTTCAAAAAGTGACCGCAAGCCGAAAAAGGGTCACCTGCCTCTATATTCTATATTTATATATTTCTATATTCTATATTCTATATATTCTATAATTCTATTTCTAGTTCTAGCACGTGCCGCCCCTATATTGATAGAATAGCACCGGTCTTAGTGTCTACCCTGGTTATTGGGTACGGGGAGTCGATTGGTGTAAATTAGAAGGTGCTAGAATGCTTTCTTCTACGAGTTATTACCCCACCCCCGCTTTTTCTGGCACTTCTAGCAATGACATGTTCTACGTCATAGGGATACACCCGAGTGATTAGTGACCTTACCCCTTAGTTATTAGGGATACGGGGACGAATTGGTTACATTATTAAAGGTGCTGGTTGTCCTTCTATGAGATTAGTATCCCCCACCCCCCTTTCTAAACCTTCTAGTGCGATATATTGTATATGCCTGAATATTTCCAACCAAAAATTCGAACGATTCCTATTTCGACCACTGATGAATCTAATTCCGATCACTCAAAAATTTACCGACTCCGCTCTTCCTGTAACCGATTCCTACTCCAAAGTCCTGATTTTAAAGTAGATTATTACGCACAGACTTTGATTAGGTTTCAGGATTTTTAGTTTCAGAAATTTTTACAAAATTCAAGTTTAGATTCTTCGTGCCAAGGCTTCACATTTTATGTTAAAAGCAGAGTAAGATTAGAAATAGGAGCAGTGGGGAACTTGAGATAAAAAATGCCAAGAAGGCAGAACAACAACTCTTGCAATTAAATATACTAAGAAAATTTTCACCTCATCAGGCCTTCAATCATTGTCAAGTTCTTCACCATTAGGGAAAGGACAGACCACTTTCCATCTGAGCTATTCTGCCCCTCACCCCATAAAAAAGGACCTTAAAAATTTTTAAATGAACTTTCTTTGAAATCTCTGAAAGATCTTAGAACTTTTTAAAATTCTTAGGGTCATATATGACAATATACTGGGGTGCTCCTAAGTTACATGAGCAATCAACCAAAGCGGTAAAAACGCCAATATGGACATAATTTTTTTTTTCACGTTGTTCTTGGTTGCACACTTAGTTTTATAATTATTGAGATACTGTAATAAAAAGTGCGCATATGAAAAAGTGTTGATAATTTTAAAGAATTCTTTGTCGGATACGATTATTCCAAAAACTCATATATATATATATATATATATATTATATATATATATATATATACTATAATATAGTATATATTTATATATTATATAATATTTTATTATTTACTTAATTTATCTAAAAAAAGATATCCTTATATATCATATGATTATACTACGGGTAATTATTATATATTTATGTGATTGAATCCCTCAAGCATTCTGAGCTAGGAGCGCCCCTCATATATAATATATATATAAAATATATTAATATATATACTATATATATATATATAATAATTTATATATAATATATATATATAGTGGCGAGAGGAAGTACGCTTGGAATCAACAAGTGTATCCCGACGGGAGAGTACCTCTCTACCGCTCTTATCTTAGTAGAATATAGTTCGAAAATTATATATAAGATTACAAATGTCGATTTAATAGATTGATATACGTATCAATTGTTAAGGTTTGTGATGTTTCAATAAGATAATGGTTTGAATGTACTAGTCAGCACAGCAACCCCTGACACCACAGGGGTAATACGGAACCAAATAAGATTTTCTCCGTAACTTGGAGGGAGTTAGTCTTTACAGTGACATGCCACCTGTAATAGACCTGCTGGACTTGAATGCTTTCGAGAGAGGATGTCGACGGATTGAATAACATATAAAAATGTTGATATTAAGCAAAGCTGTTTTCTGTAGTGTAGTAACTATTGTAACTTCATTGATACTCATAGAAAAGGTTAACCGATAAGGGTCTCGAAGATTAAAGAATTATAAATTATTCAATAAAGAATCAATATGAAGGATAGTGACACTAATCCAGTAGAATAAGATTTGAATCTTTATAAACGCGATCAGAATATTGTGTGGGATGTTTGTGTTATAAAAAGTTAATAGCTAGCACTGTTGTCAACCCCAACAATATTTAAAGCGTAATTGGTTTGTGCTTTTGCAAGCAATATATTCAAAAGCAATAATGCAGTTAGAGGTTCGTATGTGTATTATATGTACACGAGCAACATGACAGTCTCTAGTACAGATACGTAGAAGTGGACCGAACGCTGGAAGTAATCCAGATGAATTAAATCGAAAAATTAGAATCCAGACCTACACAATTGTGCTGGAATAAATGATGGACTTTACTGAAATTGTATACTGCGAGAATAAATTTCGAAGTTGGTGATGTATGATTCAGGAAGAATTCACAACTATGTCTGAAGGTACTATAAGGAGGAAGATTATCAAGGCCGAACCTCAACGTTAGAATTGGCAAGGGAGAAGCGATCCACGACCACAACATCCGAACAACTCCAAGAATGAAAGATTCAAGGATTTGAAAATTCCATACTTCAATTAGGCACCGTAGAAAAGATTTCAACATAGGAATCTCCTCAAGAGTATCATGCTAAACAGGCGGATTCAGGATTGAAATCCTGGAACGAAATCGAGATGTTCACAGGTAATAGAAGCCCAAATACAGATCAGCAACACAATTCATGAAGATGATGGGATTCAGGATGAATCCCAAAATAGGACCCTGTTAAATAACAGTAATTGGTAATTGGACTTTACTATTCATCTATATATCTGACCAACCTAAGGTAAACATTACATTAAATTCTATGTAGGATAAGAAACCTACCCTGATATATCCAACGAGGGGGTTGTCCAGATGGGAGCAATAAGGAATGTTCAGATGGCCTTCCAGCTAAAGCAACAATAGTAAACTGTAACAAAGTTTACTATCTTAATATCAGAACAATAATCCTATAATTTAATTATATTATACATTCATAAGCTTAAATAAGGTAAGCAACAAGATAGTAAACTTGAAACCAGCTAAATAGGCTTTACAATTTCGTCAAGGTGTGATCTTTGAGCACTATTCCATATATAACCTCTGTGCTTCTGGGCTATGCTTTATGTAGTTTTTTTTTTTTTACTTTTTGTTAAAATATACAATTATTATCATAGCAAAGAGATGACTCAAGAATAAGAAATACTGGTATATGTATCCTATAAATGGTACAATAGGTTTTTCTATAATTCGAATTAGATAAGATGGCTAAGATCCTATGTTCACAGAGGCTGAATCAAAAATGGTTACAAACGTTCCTATGACTCGTAATTAAATAATTAAACATAAGAAGAATATAAACTATTTACCAAAATTAAACTAGCGAATCTCATTTTGACATCCATGAAATGCTATGATCAATCATCTCCCTTATAATTCTCACCACTATAATCCTAAAGCCCCCACCCTCAATTTCCACGTCGGTTTCAGAGAAAAAGACGGGAGGGAAGAGAACAAGAGCATAGAAACAAGCGCGCAGGGAAGTTATACTCCAGGACTCCCTAATCTAATTATCTATAATATTTACAAATTGGACATATATATACGAGTAATACTTTTAAGACTTTAGGCCCCTTCTTCATGGACTGACAGACTTGCAGGCAGCTTCCTTGATTCTTCGTTTAAACTACTCTGTAACAGATGCGGAAAAAGTTCGATCTGCCTCATGTTGGTTCAATTATCATTGTCATCCCACTTGACTTGATCCATGTATCCAACGTAGCCTAGTACGGATGCGAGCCCTAACATGGGGATCCCAGACAGACTTAGAAGTCACCAAAGAAAGTTGAAGGGTAGGTGGACTAACAAGATGGTCGTTGAGGTTTGATCAAGAAGGTCCAGAGTTCGAGTAATATTGATGGAACTAGTCCGACCAGAGGTTGCATTAGTGACTACTATATATATGGTTCATTCTTGACATAAGCTCTAATTACCTCCCCAATTCTCGGTTAGAAAGATCGAATTGTAGATGGAACTGGTTGTTACCAGAGGTTGAGCTTGGGGTAAAACCATTTCTGCGGGATAGGCATCCCTTTGAGAAGACGACGTAGGCAACACTCGATTATGCGTCACTCTCTCAGTTGGATAAGGTACAAGTGTTTCTTGATGATCGTGGTCGCTTTTATGTCAAACTTGTAATGAATTATGAAGAGCCGACTGTAGGTTAAAGTAGGAGAAGGTTGACAGTCGTTCACAGGATTTGGTGTATTATTCTTAATAAATAAAGTAATGCCCACTATTCCTTTAATATTGCAGTTATCCAATAATACAACGATTAGGATTGTACAGTCATCTTTTAACATTACAACTGAGGACGAATTTAGGTTTCATTGGGATTTCCTTGTGATTAGGATACTGGCTATTTGAGGGGTTGACAGGGTAGGATGACTCCCGCCCCTCTATGCTATTCTTCGACTGATCATCGCAATCTAGAAATGGTTATCCTTCTCTCTTGTTATCGATTCTTCTTTAATCTTGGTGCCACTGATATTTATGCTTCCGCTTAATCGACTCGAACAGGTTGCGACTTCGTTAATCGAAATGCTCCCCATTTCATTTTCTGCGGTCGAGAAGTCATAGGATCACACGATAGTAATATGTTTAGTACTCGAGCGCCCCAATCACGGATGATCCGTTTTTGATTGTAAGCATGTAGGTCCTGTTTAGTCTTTGTTTATTTAATCTTAACAGTAGTATTATATATGTAGTGTTTATCTTCTTAGCCAATCCTCATTTGTTATTGTGTGGTCATGTAATCATCTCCGGTACTCACATATCGTAACGGACAAGATCCGTTACAGAGCCTCGAAAGACGGTGGCGATAAGTTCTCATCAGTGATCCTGTTAATTCGTCTCGTTTCAGCCATGTATAGTCAAGGCCCACAAAAAGATGGTTTTCACCTCTGGAGTCATTTGATTCTTAACTCTTCTTACGAGGCACGAAGGTAGCATACGGCCTGAAACGTAGTCAGATTTAACGGAGGATCCCGTAGCTTCAATTTGGAGATAGCGTTATATTGGTTTTTGAAGAGCTGAATGCCTCAGACTTGACCCAACGATCAATGAAGAGCGGCATTTTCTCTTTTTCGTTACTACTCTGGGTAATCCCGACAGAGATTACTTCTAGATGTCTTTGATACTACCGTAGAGTCAATCCTGTAACAAACATTCAAAATTACGGCAGATTATCAGAGTACCAATGGTTGGAATTTCCCTATAATATAAGATAAAAAAAAACCAATGAGCATATGACATTAAGTTAAGATTTATTAATTTTTTGTTAAATTATTCAAGTTGGGTAGCATCCCATTAGGTCAAGTTATAGTTTAAAACTCAGAGCGTTTTCATGATCATTGGCCCAAGACCAGAATGAATGAATGAATTATCAGATTCAGCAAGTACAAGTTACTAGGTCTTCTATAAGTTATATGCGGTTATAATATATTCAAAAAAAAATTATAATATATATAATAATTTAAAATTTGTCAATCTTTAAAAATATTAAAGGTTATTTAATATTCCTATAATAAATTTTTAAAGTTATCATAGTTGTTCATCAAAAAATACAACACACCACCTCAATAATAATGAAAAGTTTTATTTTCATTATTTATATATTTTCTATTTCGAAAATAGAAACAAATCTAGAAAGTCTTTTTCCCTACTGATTAACTTTCTATTTTTCATATTGTTATAACATCTATAATGAATTTATCACCCATCCTGGTCCTATATTATATATTTGAAGTAGAGAGATCTACTCAAGCCAAGTTATAGATTGAATTCAGAGAAACATCGGAATTATTTCTACATTCAAACCGGACAAATCTGTTAATAATAAGTTTAAGCTCTCTCCGGCCCACAACCTGTCTAATGAAAATGACAGGATTCGATTGGAAACCGAGGAACTAGGTTATATATATATATGTACAAATAGAGTACTTATATATATATACAAGCTCATAGTATATAATATATATATAATATAGTATATTATATATATTATATATATATATAGTATGTATGCAGTTTGTGAGGTAGGCGGTTTTTCGATGACTCTATACATAATTAATTACTAGTGCCATTTATTTTTGATAAATAATTAATACTAGACATGTATGATACTTATATAACCCTTTATACCGTATTTAACCATTTTAGGTGGTTAAATATACTTGAGGAATTCTATTAACACAAGACTATTTTTGATTTTTAGTTTTATAGTTTTATCTTTTAGTCTGCAAGCAATACAACGAAAGAATCCAGAACACACAAGTATCAACTATAGCGCAGAACATGTACACAGGAAGGTTGTTTTTTTCGTCACCTTTAGGTTAAGGTGTTTGACGATTCAGGCGACACTAGAAAGCAATACATTCAACAGCTTCAATTAAGATTGAAGATGTATTAATTAGAACAATAGTTCAGAGGTACGTTTACTTTAAGAAGATATAAGAAAAGATAGGCAAATATAGAGTTTTTTATTTTTAATTTTTTTTTCCAATGGTAATCTTAATCAAGAACTAATGTTACAATAATGATTGATTGGCCAAAAGTAATTTAAAATTTATCTGTTCCAATAAGTAAGGGAACGACAGAAGTTTCATTTTCTAAACAGTATGAAGCAAAGCCAATCTTTGTTTATTCTTCCAGGCTTATTTTACTTTTCGTATCAAGACACAATGTGTATTCATTTTTATAACCCTCGAGACAAGGTTATATAAAGACTGGTCCTGCTTTCTATCTATGAAGCGTATTACATATCTTCCCGCACTAGAAGTCGTTACATAATCATTGGGGAACCTTTACTTGGAACTTGATCCTCTAACTCCTAGTGACGAGGAAGATTACAATCTATAATGCAATTTCCTCCTAAGATTTCTTCATAATACTATGTGGACCAGTCCAATATTACTATTATTTCACAAATGCGACGTTTGGTGAGAGATCGATCCTAGACACCTCTCCGCACTAATATTGAAAATAGGTGGAATTCTAGTCTTCCAGTAGACCGGTGAGAACGACATTGCAGCCGACCGGGGATATATGAGATTATATTACATTTGGCGGGACTGAAACCATGAAATAATTCAAGTATCCCTATTGAGAACTGGTAAGAAACTTATCTACAGTCAAATTGTTGTGATAGACTCATAGTCCGTCCGGCAAATCACCCACCAACATACTCATCTCCGACATGATTCATAAGATTCTCTCATTAAGAGACTGAGTGAGAACATAAGTTAGGTCTTTCCATAAATAATTGCCGAACGAGTGGAATAGTTATACTCAACCCAGATTGCTTCCCAGATTAGGACTTTCACTGTGTACTGCTGGGAAATGCTATAAAGGTTCTTCCTATCGATTAGTTACCCTTGCAGAGAGAAGGAGCATGAGGGGATAATTTTTAAATCTTAAAATAGGGTATTCATCGTGAATATCATATCATGATATATGCTAAAAACAAGGGGTAAGTTATTTTCGCAGGTTGAACCCCCTAGTGGGTACTACCATGTATCATAAAGGAGAACTTAAGTAGGAAATATTTATGTAAATCTATCTCGATAAACTAAGAAATCGGATCCGTCTCCAGGTAAAACTAGAAATAGTCTAGTAGATTTGAACGGTCGTCCGAAGAATGGAATCAGGTGAAATTAGGCAATTACGAGTTAGGAGGGAGCATATTTAAAATTTAACCGTTTGTGACGCGGGCCGATTCGTAAGACTTCTGAAGATTAAACTGAGGAATAAAACTCCCCCATACTCACATTGAGGTTCTCTCCCGGATCCCAAACAACTTTTTTTATCTATGGAGTTATATTTTTCTGGCAATTTGACATATACTCAGCTTACAAGAAGTAATTATGGAAGAAGTTATATAGAAATCCCTCAAAATCTAGCTTCCTCCCAATTCAGGGAATATCATCGCTATTAAGTTTGAAACAATGAGGTTATCAGCGATGGGACTCTGAACTCATAAAGATAATTAGCTGTTTATCTTAGATCTCAGACTCAAGTCGAATGGATTTCAGGAGAAATTTTCATTCCTCCCCATCCAACAAAATTTCCCTCGTCCGAGAAAAAAATGCATCACTAAATTTCCTTAATTTCCTAGTCAGGGTATTTTTCGGTAAAATACCCAGGAAATCTCAAATATCATTTCTTCTTATAGTGGAGAAATTGACTCTTTTTGAGTTCTATACTGTGGGGGATATAGTATTATCTCTGTATGAACCATAATGATCACCACTATTCGGGTTCACATTCCTTACGTAACAGTAATATGGCTCGCTTTCCCACCTATTATGAAATTATTTTAAAGAATGGCAGTTGGCTTGGCAACAGTTCGTATTATTACTTTATCGAAGCTACTTTTTTGACCCACCACTTGATAAAGGTTTTAAAAAATTGAACACTGACCTCTTTCCAATATTTGGGGAAAAGTTGTAGTCACTTGGGGCATGACGCTTTCTTGTAGTAGATAATCAGATAAGGTGAACTATGTCAATGCACTATGTATTAGATAATATATTATAATTAAAATTCAGATAGAAAAACCAAATCTCATTACCCAAGTGAGCGGATATGCTCCAGAACTAAACAATTCAAGTAGTTGAAATTACTTCGAATAAATCGGCTCGGAGACATGACCGTTACTTGAGGGATTGAAGTTGGAGATGATTCTCTACATGTATTAAATTTGTGTAGTGTTTGTAACACTTGTTAGGAATATCTGGGAATTAAATCAGTTCCACATTAATCAGGTTAAAGAACGATTTGGAACTTTAAGAGAAGGAAAGGGAGACTGGTGCTACCAGTGTTCCTAGATACGGGTCAAGTGAGACTTGTTCGGCAAATAGGAACTTAACAGACACACCATTTTAGAAATAATGATCAAATTAATATCATGCGTATTTATTTCCCATTATTAACAGTTTTGTCGGAATTGATATAATATCCATGGCACTATAAATCGAAGGGATAGTATTGGCAGATTTTACACATGGTGATGAGTTACATTAGAAAGTGAAAAAGTTTTTTCTGCATCTGTGCAATACAGGGCACGCACCGCACTAACATTCGGAAATTATTACCTGAATTGAATCGCCTAGGAATGCCACGAAATGCTTGTAATACCTACTGCAGCAGCTTGTTAATCGACCAAAAATGGGCATCAGGAATACATGGAGTCCCAGAACTAGTGTGCATTAAGTAAGTCCAAAAGAAAATTGCATATAACAGATTCGCCGGACGTCAGTTCGGTAAATGACAAGATGTCAATATTTCCAAACCTTTGTTTAGCGCAATTTTGTAGGGTTTAGGAACGTTGCCAATTTATATTGTTTAATCATTTT
>JABUQX010108074.1:22500-25000 GCA_015478945.1 Trachelipus rathkii | reverse complement strand
TATATGAATATGTTTATATATATATATATATATATATATATATATATATATATATATATATAAAATATAGATATATATATAATATATATATATATATATATATATATATATATATATATATATATATATATATATATATATATATATATATATATATATATATATATATATATATATATATATATATCAAAAAGTTTACATCTCACGGCGCATAGCCCTATCATAGTGTATTAATATATTTATTAAATCACAATGGCCCCTATTCTAGGAGGAAACTTCTTCTCTAGGTAATTTTCTACCTAGGATGCGGACTAGGGGGATCGAACCCGGGCCCTTGCCATGCAACTCTGTCGCTATATATATATATATATATATATATATATATATATATAATCATGTAACATGCATGGCTGTATGATGGTAACTGCTGCAGTTTCTTTATATATATATATATATATATATATATATATATATATATTCTGGCACTTTAGCTGGGCCGATTGGGGTGGGTGGGCTTTGCGTCGCTTCTACGCTAACTATAACTGGAGAGACTGCTTTGACTCTGAATCCGCTTCAACTTCTGATAAGGTGGGAGCTGTAATCGTTGATGGGAGGAACAGGTTCATTCCTTCTTCGGTTAAATCTTTTTCTTCTCAAAATCCATGCTTCGATCGTGCTTGTTCTCTGGTCATTCCGGCTAGAGAGAGTGCGTATCGGGAGTGGAAAAATTCTCGTTCTATAATCACTCTCGTTAATTTTCATTCAGATCCAAACCGTTAAAGGGATAATCTTCGACGAGCAAAGCGGACTTTCATTAAATGAATGTGCGCTGACCTCTTTGGTCCTTCTACTGGTAAATCTTTATGGCCTTCCTACATCTCATCCCGAACACTCTGGCACTCTTCTTCCTCTTCCTTCTCCTCTCAGGTGTCTCATGCCTTTGCCAGTGATTTCATTTGATTGGGTGCATGGGATCCTGAAATCTATGAACGTTAGGAAAACCGGTGGGCCGGACGGCATTCCTCTCCGAGTTTTGAAGGAGTGTGCTTCCGTGCTGTCGCCGCCTCTCGTTCAACTATATTATCTATGCCTCAGTACTAGCACTTTCCCTCAGTGTTGGAAGATGGCATATGTCCAACCTATCCCGAAGAAAGGTAGCCGTTCTGATCCTTCTAACTATCGTCCTATGGCTCTCATTTATATTCTATCTAAGATCTTTAAAACCCTTCTCTTAACTCTAATTTCTTGGATCATCTGGAATTCCATTTCCTTTTCCTGATCACCAGTACAGCTTTCGACGCTCGAGGACTACTGGTGATATACTATCCTATCTAACCGATTTACAGTTTTCCACACTTAGGAACTACGGGGAGGCTTGTGTGATGACGCTTAACATATCCAAAGCATTTAACTGGGTATGTCACTAGTCACTAGTGCCCCTCCTTTGAATTTCCTCCTTCCCTTTGCTTACTTATGTCTAGCATTCTTTCAAATCGCTCAATATAGGTTGTTGTTGATGAGGCTACTCCTTCTTCTTTTTCTGTAAATAGTGGTGTTCCTCAGGGTTTTGTCTTATCTATTACTTTATTCCTACTTTTTATTAATGATCTTCTCACCTGCATATCTAACTCTATCCACTCATATGCCGATGACTCGACTCTTCATTCTTCAACTCATTTCAAATCTGCTCCTTGTTTCACTTCTAGAATTCAATCTCGTCTTAACCTTTCAGATTCTATTCTCACTTATCTGGATAGAATTTCCCGATGGGTTCGTCTCAACCTTGTGAAATTCAATTCTTTTAAACCCCAACTTCTACAAATCTCCCTCTCTAAGACACCTTCTAACTTTCCTATCTCTTTCGATGGTTCTCTCATCTCTCCTGTTGACAATATAAACATCCTTAGCCTTAACAATAGCCAAAAAATGTCTTGAAAACCTCACATCACAATGGTTGCTAGGGCGGCCTCAAAGAAACTGGGAGCTCTTTCTAGACTGCGGGACTTTTTTTTCCTTTTCTCAGTTACTCCAACTATACAAGGGTCTCATCTGCCCATATATGGAATACTGCTCTCATATCTGGGGGGACTCTGGTTTCACCCGGCTTTTGGATAGGGTCGAATCAAAGGCCAAAAGGCTTATAAACTGTTCTGTACCTTTCAGTTCGCTTGACCCTCTATCTTTGCTGGGAGATGTTAGAGCTTTATTTCTTTCCTATAGATACCGCTGCGGCAAGTGCTCGAATGAACTTACCACTCGCATACCACTATCTTTACGATGCCCTCGTAGCACAAGGGGCACTGTGTCTGCATGTACATGAGTTTTGTATTGACATTAGTAACTCCAGACTTGTTCGCTATGGTACTTCCTTCTTTCCTGTCACCCCTGCTCTGTGGAATTCTCTTCCATCTTCTGTGTTTCTTGCTGCCTTTAACTTCCCTCACTTTAAAGCCTGCGTCTGTGCTCATTTGCGTAATCTGCGTAAGAATGGATCAATTAA
>JABUQX010108074.1:0-20000 GCA_015478945.1 Trachelipus rathkii | reverse complement strand
TTATTACTAATTATTACTAATTTCTGAATATCGAAACGGTATCGTTAAATATCTCCATACTCTTTCTTTCCCATGAAGAAAATTTGAGATATTGATAGCTGCGGGTTACACTGGATCTTCTCCTAGCGTGTAGTTTTTTTGTTTAGTTTCTGCAAATAAGGGCAAGGTTCAATTTTGATTCCCGCAGCACCCCATTTTAGCCCCACCTAAAAATGAACATAAAAATACTTAATTTTCAGACATTTTTGATGGGAAAAGAGCAAACTGTAGATTTTTCTAAAACGTTGTTTTCAGGTGTTTTTCTATGTTTGTAGTTATTTTTTCAGAATTTTCATTTTTTGAAAACCTATGTTTTTAACATTTTAGGATTCACCACCTACAGTTTTTTTCTAAATGACTTCAGACTTGAACTACATACATATATGGGTCTATTTATAAAAGATAATGTTTAAAATAGTTTTTTTGATATTTTGTAATTTGTGCTCAGCAATGCCGAAATTCAAAACCTACTTTTTTTTGGTTTTTGAAATGAAAAAATTGTGATAATTTTTTTCTGGTCGTGCAATCAGGATGAAATTTTCAGAGCATATGTAGTCGGGGGAGATTACAAAATTTTATTTAGATAATTTCATTGTATATGCCATAGTTTTGGATTTGTCCATAGAAGAAATTTTAAATTTTTTTTATAAATTTTTTAGAATTTTTTTTTTTTTTTTGAGTATACCAAAAAATTATTTAAGTAAAAAAGATATATCTTGCCCGATTATATAAGCCCTGATAATTTGATATTGATCGGATAAGTAGAAAAAATTTATATTAAAATTTCACTTTTTCAAAAAAAAAAAAATTAAAATAAAATTTAAAATGAAATATTGATATATTTTTTTTTCTACCTATCCGATCAACTTCAAATTTCATAGGGCTTATATAGTCGGGCAAGATACAACACCAAATTTTCAGGGCTTATTAGTCTGGCCAAGATACAACACCAAATTTTCAAGGGCTTATTATAGTCTGGCAGATAAAAACACAAATCTTTTCAGCGCTTAATGTGATCGGGCAAGATAAAATGAACACAAAATTTTTCAGGCTTATAATAGGTCTGGCAAGATTAATCACTCAAATTTATTCAGGGGCAATATGTGTGCGGCAGATAAATCACCAAATTTACAGGGCTGCATTAAATAGAGTACGGAGCAAGATAAAAACACCAATTTTCAGAGCTTAATAGTCGCAAAGAGAGTTAAAACACCAAGATTTTCAGGGCATTATATAGTACGGGCAAATAAGAAACACCAAATTTCCAGGCTTAATATTAGTACAGGGCAATGAATAAAACACCATAAATTATTAAGGCTTTACTATAGTCGGGCAAGATTAAAACACACCAAAATTTATGTAAGGGTTTGCTTTAGAAAGCGGGCAAGATAAATAGACACACAGAATTATTCGGGAGCTTAATTAAGTTCGGGCAAGACTCAAACACCCAATTTTCAGGGGCTATATAGAAGTGAACGCGCCAAAGAAAAACACCACATCTTCAGTGGACTTATATAGGATCGTGTGCAAGATTAAATAAGCAACCATATATAATTCATAGGGCTTATATAGTCGGGCAAGATAAAACACCAAATTTTCAGGGCTTATATAGTCGGGCAAGATAAAACACCAAATTTTCAGGGCTTATATAGTCGGGCAACACCCAACCTCTTAGAAGCTTGTTTTCGGCAAGATAAAACACCAAGATTTTCAGGGACTTATTATAGTCGGCAGAAAAAACACCTAAATTTTCAGGCTTAATATAGTCGGGCAGATACAGACACCAAATTTTCAGGGTTTGATGTTGTAGCTCGGGTCTCACACACCCTAACCTTCTTAATGAAGCTTGTTTTAGGAGCGAGAAAGAAATGTAATAGTCAGGATCCTAGCAATTAAGATCACGAGTACGAACGATAGAAACAACAAAGTGATATGATTATAAAAGGGACAAGAACGCAATGTTTTTGGTTGTGGGATTTTCCAATAAAAATGGAGTATAAATATGTGGTTCGACGAAGAGATTAATGTTGGAGTCGAGAGAAACGAATGGAAAGAATTGAGCTTTTGAGGTATTGAAAACAACCTTGTTCAATTAAAAGTAGAAAGAGAGTTGAGGATAGAACAGAAACCCTAGGAACACCACCATATGTTGTCAGTTTTTTACCCACTCTTTTCATAAAAGATAGTTTTTTACTGGAACGACTGCGGGTCTAGGCGGCCCGCGAGCCAATGTCTACAAAGTACAAAGATTACATGCGAAATTACTTCGAAACGGATCCTCGAGGAGACCAAAGAAAATATTAGATAACGAGAAAAATCAGAGAGAAGACTTTGTGCCAGACTCTATCGAAGACTTACCATATGTCTAGCCCCACAGCAAAAGATTCACCGAAACGCAGAGATAAGAGATAAGAATAGGAGAATTGAGAGATTTCCAAATCTCTTCGTTAAAGATAGATTCGAAAACTTTGGAAAGCTTTAGCGGAGATAAACATAAGAGATGTAAGGCTAAGATACGTTTCTAGGGTTCTAAGTAATAAGGTTAGCTTCAGATTTTAATTAGGTTAGGTTAGGTTAGAGCTTTATAAGCTTAGCATTAGAGTTAGGTACAGGAGTCTAGACAGACTGTGAATGATCCAGCAATTAGAAGGAAGGGTCAAAATAGAAAGATATCAGCTATCTAGAGAATATAGACTTTTACTATTAGCTAGTGTGTGGTTTACAGGTATTAGGTTTTCAGCTGTTTAGGTTAGGTTAGGTTAGGTTAACCGCACTTTTTATCGAAGTCCAAGTGGGAAGTTCCGAATAGATAATAGCCTGTCTACCAGAAATAGAATTTACTTGGAATTAATGTTTGTTGAAACAGGAGCACAATGGGAGCGCCGATGTGTGGGAGGGCTGAGAAGGCGTCCGAATCCGCCTGGTTTGCGCTTAGGTTAGTTTAGGTTAGGTTAGGTTAGGTTAGGTTAGGTTAGGTTAGGTTAGGTTACCGCACGTTTCGAGCAAGAAGGGAAGGTCATAATAGAAAGACAGTGACGGAATAATTTACTATAGCAAGGTTTCAAGCTCGGAAAGCAGCTAGTTTATGAAGCTCACATATGAATACGCTAAAATCAGATAACCGTTATCAGGACGCATCTGAAATGTATGAAATGCTCATGAGGAATCTCTAGGATGAAATTTAATACTCTAATTCCGAGGATGCAAATAAAGTACTCAAGATTATTATAAGAGATCAAAGAATGTGGTATGAAGAAGTAGGAGTGAAGAGATATATATATAAGCAATGCCACAGCAAGTAACTGTCATAGTATTCAAAGCATATAAGGCTATCATCAGAGTAAAAGAGTGGATATAAAATAGTAGAGAGATTAGTAGAGAGAGAGAATATAATAGATAGGAGAAATAGAGTAGATATAAATAGAGAGTAGAGATTTTATTCAGAAATTATATGTATACAAATATTATATATAGAAATTCAATAAAAACTAAAGAGTTTTCCTATATATATATATATATATATATCCTTCGCTGTATCACAGTTCACTTTTCGAAACCCAAGCATTTTATATAGTGCAAAATTTCAAACTTTTTTATTTACATGAGATTTTTTTTCTCCTTCCAGGGGATGATGATCCGTCAATAAGGGACTGAAGGTGGACGTAGAAAGAAAATTTGAAAAGGAATTTTCTAAGATATATAGAATATAAGAAGAAAAAAGAAATGGGACTTGGACTAAAGGGTAGCGCGCATAGCGGAAATCGCGAGACTAAATAGACAACAAGTTTATTATTATAGAAAGACTCTGTAGATAGAAGAGTTTTAAGCCATTTCTTTTCTACAGTGAGAGCAATAATTATTGTACGATAAACATAAGTAAATACTTTTTTTTTCAAATTGTTTTGTTTCAATTTTCAAGTTTTTTTAAATTTTGAACGATTTATTTGAAAATTTTTACCATGTCCTTGGTATCTGATGATTACATAGAATATATTGTGAATTACATATCTAGGAATATTATCTACAAAATTAAACAGAAAATTCGCTGGATATAGTTTTTTTTTTATTTAATATTTTTAATGAGAGAAAATTCATTAAAATATATTTAGGAACAATTATAGTGTGAAAACTTATTTGAAAAATGTAACATAATTATTTATTTAACAAATTTCTAAAGAGAACACATCTAAAATATATGGACATGAACTTCTAATCAAAACCGGTATCTAGAGCACAGTTATTCATGTGAATTTAATAGAAGTATAAATTTCAGAAGATGAATTGAGCTTGAGAGGGGCCGAAGAGAAAATGACCCACACTAGCACTCTCGATACTAAAATACCGTTGGAGAATTGTCTTGTATGGACCAACCAGAAAAGCTGTGTGAGGGCGGAAGTAGGTTCTAGATTATAGTTGAAGGTATTATTAAAAAATAGGCAAGTATTATTTCTATGCTAATTTCATCATGATTCTATTTTAAATGTGAAAGTCAGCTTGCTATAATTATGAGTTTTATAATAATTTATATGTGACATCTTAGAAATCGGACTAAGGTATATTCTAGAAGATTACGTTTACCTATATGTGATGGGCGGATAATAATAAGTACATCTATGAGAGAGCATATAAGCAATCACATGACGTATAAAAAACAATAGGCTTTTTATAATAATATATTTTTTATAGTTTTTAGTTTACGGGAAAGAATTAAATATATTATTTTCAGGACTTATTAATATACCTACATAAGATGATCGATACTAAGAAATAATATGTGTATGTATAATAGTATATATATATATCTAGTCAGTAATAATATACATATATAATATATTGATATATGAATTATAAAAAAAAAAATATTTGCAATAAAATTAGGATTCCTGAAACTTATAGAAAATATACCAACAAAATTTATAATTACTATATATAATATTACTCTATATAATTATATCATTAACTATAATATCTTTTCAATGTAATATATATCATATATATACTATACTAACCTATAATAATATTCAGCCTACTTTATAATACGACTCATATATAATATACGATTATAAACTATACTGTAAACTATCACTTTATAACTCTGAAAGATGGGAGTCTCTTTTGAGACAATCAACAAAATATAAGACGGGACCAAGGAGGAGAGCTTTTTTGAGTGAGTCGTTTACGAACTGACACGGTGTAAAGACATTCCTACCTCTCCTAAAATCAGTTAGAATTCGTGTGGTTAAAGGTCTCAGATCAAAAATAACTCTTATAACTTATTAAATAAATATATTTATTTATTACTGTATACATTTAATACAGAAATTTCTATATTTAAATCTTATTAATATATGTAGTAACTTATAAAATACTTATATATATAATATAATATATACTATACTTATAATATATACTTAATATATATATAACCTACTATATATGATATATATTATATATTAATATACATATATATATAGCTACTTAAAATATACTCATTATTATTACTAATATAAATAAATATATATATATCTATAATCTATAAATTATAGTATATATATTATACGGTATAGTACTATGTCTTTTTATAAAACATTAGTATATAAGAAATCGAGTGTTTTTTTGAATACTTAGTCAATTATTATATTCAAAATATATAGACTAATAATATATATTAATTATAATACTATTAATATATAATAATATATAAAATACATATATATCTATATATTTAAAATATTAAACAATATTATATTATAATAATATAATATATAGTATATATATATATATAGTATATTATATATATAAGTATATAACTATAACTATATTTAATATATAATAATATATAATACATCGTATATATATATATATTAATATCATATAATTTATATATTATATGAATAAACATATACTATTATATTATATATATATAATAATACTATTATATATTATATATATACTATACTATAATAATATAATAATTATATACAATATAATACATTATATACAATATATATTATACAATTCCATATATTAACATACATAATTCATTTACCCAATTGATCCTATATTTTATTTAAACTAGCTCCTGTACATACATATCATGGCTAGGTCTACAATTACATAATACATACATACATACATAACTTACATCATAAAACTACATCATACATACATACAACATAAAATTAGCCACTCTTTCCTCTCTGTATTCCTGGAAGCTAGTAATAATGGTTTTAATCATTTCTTTTTCTTAAAATATTCAATTTATTTGATTTTATTACTATTACATCTGTTTACCCTATATATAATATACTTTATAATAATTAAATATATATTATAATATACTATCATATATATAATATATTATAATACCGGTATACAAACTCACAGTTTAATAATATATATATATATATATATTATATTATATACCTAATATATAAAGTATATTAGCTACTATAAGCTACTATATAAATATATGCGTAAGGGATGAGTTTAGTATGTAAGTTAGTAAGGGGTTAACGGTCATATCTTTTGAAAATCTTACGTTTGTTGTTGTGAGTGTTGGCTGGATGTAAGTGCGGCTTGCCTTTGTGCAGGAAGACTATCTGGTGTTCGAAGGTTATTGCGTGGACAAACATGATATGTGTGTGTTGATGAGACGCATGCAGGGTGAACACTTATTGATGCGCTGTCGCGATCTGGGCGTGTGCAGTGTGAGGTAGTCTGAATGTAGTGAGTCGTACTGTGATATGTGTGTTGTTTATCAAGGTGCATTTCCGCCGTGCTGCATTGATTGTTGATCTTCCCCCAACCTCTTCAGAAACGTAGTCGAACTCTTTATTTTTTCCTCTGTATTATTATAATAAATATAAACTACTAAATATTTATTACAATTACATGTATAGCTCTAAAAGATATATGAGAATAATGCACACATAATTATATATATATAATTACGGTAAAAAATCAACCAGGAGAGTGATATTATAATAATCAACCTCTTATATTATATTATATATATTTATATATATATATATATATATATATAATATATTATAATAATTGTTCGTCAATATTCGTCTTTTTTGAAATTTATCAAATTTTGTTCAAATCTTAATTTTTTGATATTCGTCCGAAAAGTCAATATTCGTCCCTCCTCGACGTGGTCTGCGAGTCAGCTGAACGTCAGTTGGCTCAATCTCGAGCGGTGATTGAAAGTGCAGTTTAATCTTTTTTAATTACTTTATTTCATTTAATACTTACGAGTGTATTGCAAGGTATTTTTTTATAAATTAACAGTACCTGTAAGTTGACCGACTGGTCGGTAAAAAGCGTACAAAGACTTGTCGTGACTGGATACCTAAAAAACTCATCACCAATCAACTTATACTAACGGACCGGCTGTGTGAAATTTATTTGTAAGGATCTTTTCTAGTCCCAAAAGAAAGATAGCAAAATTTCAGTCGGGTCTGGAACTGGATCTATAAACTCATTTGGTCCTCACATCTCTTATGGGAAAAAACTCGTCTCACATCTTACGCCTTTTCAATAATTAATCCTCGATAAGCTATTATGCGAATATTGGAGTTACACTATATACGTTATTATATATCTATTCTAGTATCTTATAACATTCTATATACTCTATATATACATTACTTTTATTTTAAGTTAAATTAATACTGTGAAATATATATAAATATATATATATAATTGGTATAGCTATTTCGGATATTACAATTATACTAGTAAGTCAATAATAATATATGAAGAAATTCATTTCTAATCTCTAAGCAACAACTAAACAACGAAAAAGCAGTACATAAAATTATCATAGAGTACTGTTAAGTCCTGAAGTTTTGATAAAGAAGCAAAGAGAAAACTGACCGTCAACAGCAAGGAATGAGCGGTAAAGGCTTACCTGTGTCAAGGGAGAATCTACCATGAAAAAATTATATGATACCAGAAGGAAACCGCACCAAACGAGCGGTTATTATTTTAATGTACTAGAAATTTGAGATTCTTCGAAATTATAATTTTAATGCACTTGTTTTATTGGTTGAAGCTTATTTTTTATTAATTTTAATAATTATCTTTTTAAATGAAAGAAAATATTTGTTTTTAAGAATATTTATACTTTTAATAACGATATTTAATACTACGTTTAGTCATTGTAGATTATATATAATGAGTAAATGCACCTATAATTAGATTATGATTATAAGTAAATTTGGTGTATTTCTTATATCGAAATGACGTAGTGAGTTTATAAGCTATGAAAGCTATCTATGGCTCTATGGCTTTTAGGCTTCTGGCTTTTGGCTTTGGCTTAGGGACTTGATGAGCTTCACTGCTTATGGCTTACGGCTTTTAGGACTGTACGGGGTGCAGTAGTGGCCTTCGCAACTCAAATTAACGCCCGGTATAGCGCCAATAATAACAGAAGAAAATAATTTTTTGCAAGTGTTTTCCAAGCAAAGTTTTTCCTCCTCAGGTCTTATAAAATAAAAGAAATGTAAGATTAATAACAATCGATTTTTTTTTTTTTTTTTTGCATTATCATCGAAATATTTAGTTTTTTTTATTATTTCCATTAGGGGCTCGAGCCGGACGGGGACAGAGTAGTGGGGAACCGACCTCTCCGAGCACGCTTCGTATTCCACGGAGGCCGAGAGGATCCCGACTGCCTGCAATCTTTCGTTTACCCTATTAGTTATACCTTTTCTTCATAATTAAAATTAATAGTATTAAAAGGGAATTAAAATTATTCTTTTTTTCAAACTAAATGAATACCCAAGATTAAACCGCAAAAATGGGAGGAGTCGGGGTCTCTCGGAGCCTTCGAGTGGAACAAACTACGAGGCCCTCGTCCCCATTCTCGGCTCAGAGCCCTCCTAAATGTCGGGAAAATAAAAAAAAACTTTCTAAATATTTCCGATGGAATAAATGCAAAAAAGAAAAAAAATAATCAAAAAGAAAAAAAAAATTACGATGATTTTTATGTTCAACAATATATTTTGCAATATTTACAACAAATAAAACTTCCAGAAAATATCTATAGATTTTCTTCTTTTGTTATGCAACTTACCATATATAAAGAGTGTTTTTATTGCATTATTCGTGTAGAAATTTTATATTTCCTCTTTAGAAATAAAATTTAATTTCTTTTATTAATATTATGTTATTATAAAAGATCGCCACCCCTAAGAACATAACCAATTGCTGGAAGGCGTGGAATCGCTCCTGGTGACCTTACTTACCTAGGGTCCGAACGATAGAATCGAACAGTAACTTCCCTCCCTGTTTTCTCTCGACCTGTTGCAACCCTACCATAGTTGCCCCCATGGTAACGGCGAGACCGTTACATTCTGATAAGAATTCGTGGAGACAAAAGAGGAAGCTATAGAAAGCTGCCTTTAAATTATGTTAATTGTACTAATTCGGAAATTGTGAGAAATTCGCTGTGCAAAAGTTGGCTTTTCTTTTCTGTTTCTTTTCTTTTTTATTTATTGATTTATTTTTGATATTTCTTTATCTATTTTACATTTTAAGGCCTAAAACTTCAACTTTGTAGAAATAAGAAGAAGGAGATTAGTTGGAATCAAGATGCAACCCTGCTATGGGACGATCGGATATTAAACATGTAAAGAATGCTATTTAGAGAGGGAATGATAAAAACTTATAAATTTATTGTGTTTCTTATTTAATTTTTGTAAACTAAATGATAAAATTTCTTGCAACTAAGTGTTCGGGTAATCATTGTTGGTTTTACAGAGAAAGAGCACCGAACACTCTGTAGTTATATGAGAATAACTAATATAGCTATATCTATAGTAGTTAGATATAATATTCATATTCTTAAATATATATATTTACAATGATATTTAACTAATCGTTATATATATATATATTATATATATATATATATAGGTTGAAACTAGTAGATTGTTACCCGCATGATATCTTGAAAACTAAGATTGATACAAAAAAAATCAGGATAACAATATAGTAGGAATATAGTTATTTCAACATATGACCCTTCCTTCAAAAATATTAAAGCTATCACCAGTTTTTAACTTGTTGTTTTATTTTTATTATCTCCAAAATACGATAGGTACAAGAAAACTATAACATATTTATAGAATCAGCGTATGAAATTATGTATGAAAAAAAGATTTTAATTTTTTGTAACTAAAAGAGAAATACCCAGAAGCGGAGTTGTCAAAACCGCAAACTGGTAATAGAGTACAGGGGGTCTCATACACCTCTGGGACGACGGTGGGTGATCTATAATTTCTCTCCCTTCCCTCGGGAGGGTCTCCGGAACCCCCGCTCTTGGTATTTGGGGTGTCGCGGGGTCCTCCGCCCCTCCCCTACGGGGTATGGAAAACGTCCCCCCCTCTTGTCCCCCGTCGCTCGTGCGCGCCCAAAAAATATATTTTAATATCGACCGGAAGACCATATAGTGTTTTAGTTTTTCTTCTACCTATCGTAAATTTGGCGAAAATTGAGATAATAAAATAAAAACAAAATTAAAATAATAAAAATTTTTTTTTTTTCATTTTCCATACAAACATGATTCATCAAGTATCTGGATGTCCTATGATATGTTTATCAGATTAGTTCTTGTACCTATCTTAGTTTTATCTTAGTCATACGGGTGAGTAAGCATCATTTGTAGTTTGGCATTATATATATAATAATATATTTTAATTAATATATATATATATTGTAATATATATAATATATATTATGGTACAGCATCCCTGAGAGTTGAAGGCCAGGCTATGCTAACTAAAAAACTAGTTATATATATATAATATATAACAGGTTACACGAAAAAAATATTTTCTTCCCTCCAATCCTCCCCACCCCCTTTATATTTAATTCTAGAGACGACATTTTTTTTAAACCCGGAAATAAAAAAAAATATAAAAAAAAACGCTTTTTAAAAAATTAATAATTAGGATAAAAATTGTTGAAAAAATAAAGTTACAGTTTATTGATAATATCCATCCTTCCATCTCTTACTACCGATTGAGCAATACACAAAATGATATATATACATAAATGTTCGATTTTTTTTTTAAAAATCATAAACAGATAACCTCGTGAGTAAAACAAGAATCGTATGAGAGATTTTATAGGAGTCGAGTGAAGGTGTTTCCTCAGGGCCTACCGGGGACGACGTTTTACGTGCTACCTACCCCTCTGTCCCACTCCGTCGCGCTCGAACCCTACCTAATAAAAGGATAATAAATAAAGAATTAATAATCATTTTCTTCCAAGCGTTAAAAAGAAATTGATTCTTGTCTAGGCAACTGTTTCATCTCTAAAGGACATAATGCATATGGTTTCTAAATCATCAGTAGACGTGCACTAATTTCAGGGTTCTAAGATTTTTTACGTATATTTAAGGAGTTTTTAATTAATAATATATAGAAGAAAAACAAATTGTTCATTAGTTTCTTCGATTTTTCTGTTCTCTGAACACTGAAATTCCGTTTATGTTTCCTGTTAGTTAGTTTATAGTTTTCTATAAGTACATTGCCTGGAACCTTTCGGTGGTTGATTGCTGGCCTATATACTTAATTATACATCTATATTACATATATTATATAATATAAAAACTAAATACTATTGTATTATACTTTATATTATATTATTTTTTAATATAAATTATTTAGTCTATATTATAGCTTAATAGCCAATATTAAATTTAATTAAGATGTATTTGTAGAAAATACTTTGCTAATAGGTATAAATAAAACTTTTATACAAGCAATAAAATTTAATATAGAAATATACCTATCATAAATATTTATAATATCTAGATAATAGTATCATAGTGAAGGGGGAGTATAGTATATATATATATAGGTAGAGAGGGGTGTAGAAAACTACATTTTGATAATTGATCAATAATAATATGAGATATTATATATAATTTATTTATATTTATACAATAGATTCGACAAAATATCGTTCATAATATTCATTTTATTTTATGCATCAATATATTTTAATCATTTAGCTATAGGTAAAAATAATGTTGAATAATTCATAATATTTTACTAAACATTCTTATAATGAGAGATTAATATATAGTATATATAAGTATATATATATTCATATTATATATAAGAGTATATAATTATATATTCACGTATAATATATTGGATTGAAAAGTAACTGTCATCCTTCCACACCTCACAACAGGATATAAATAGTAATTGATATTATCCACTATGGAGTTATGTATACCCTGCTGGGATTGAACAGCTGCCCTATCACTTACGCAATGGGTCTATCAATATAAAGGAGGGCCCAAGGTTCCAACCCAGCAGGGGTGAAATTACGTCAATAGGGGGTAGTTTTATCAAATATTAGTAAAGAAATTATTTTATTATGTAATATATAGTTAATATATTAGTTGATAGAATATGCTTAGTATATATATTGATATATATATATAATATATATATTTAATATATATAGATAAAATGCCTATTTTACCTTAAAAATTATTTAGCTGCTATATATAATATATATATATATATATGGCACTACTAGGAAAATACATGCTGATCAGAAAAGATGGCAGAACGAGGAGAAGTACTTATTCTTATTGCTCTGCGTTCACGCTGGCCGTTAAAGGCGGACAAAAACACATACGGACCCATTAGTCCTTCAGGGAGGATAAGCTGTGTGGAAAGTATGTGGATTTTACGGAACATATATGTTTCTGGGAGAATGCAAAGCGTTAATGGAGAGCTTTAACATAAGTTTCAGAGATAACAGTATATCCCACACGTATTTAATAGTATCTGTCTATAGCGGTAAACCGGGTTTGGAACAAAACATTGTGTAACAAGATAGTGACTTGGGATATTGATGTCGTAAGACTAGCGCATGAGAGACGACGGACGAAAAGATGACCTGGTTGATTTTTTACAAGAGGCAAGAGTACGTTTTGATGGTCGCCTCATAAGGATGTGTTAACAGTATGTAAAATTTAGTCCAACTTCCTAAATTACGTTTGTACAAGTATAAAAATCTTTAAAATCGTTTTGTAAATAGTTTTGTAGTTATGGATTATGAATTAGGAAATTGTGAAAAAAGAACTGATATAGGTATATTGTTGTCTATCATGAAGGTAATTAATTAGTTATCCGCCACCTTCTACTGTAGTTGAAACATTCGATGTAAAGTTGGCGTGCATTAAGGCGGCGTTTTGGCGGATTAGAATTATTAAAAAAGGTATCTTTCCCAATACCTCTGGGAATATTAAAACTATAGGGTGTAGTCATTCATTTAAGGATGTAATTCACGTTATAACGAGTATTACAGGTCGGTGAGAGGAGGATTAAGGTTAAAATATTTTGTAGTATTAACTTTAAAATTATGAAAAATCTAAGTTGCAAAGTTCCAAAAGTAGCTGGTAAGATGAAATCCATGCCGAATATGGATCAATTTGAGCTCTGGAGAAGATAACTAATTAGGATTTTCATTTGAACGTCTGTTGATAAAAACAGGAAGTACGGTGATTCTTGGAAACGAGATTAGACTTGTCTTTACGGTATCATTATGTAGGAGGTATGAATATGAGAATTGACAACGATATACAGACAAGTCGTGAGGTAACTAAAATGATGAAATTGTACTAAACAGAAAAGGTGGGTATTTGTAAGGAACTGATTAAAAGGTATTGATTATGATGTACGTCGTTTAGTATAAGAAAAGAACGTATCGTAAAAACCGCCATACCACGGGACGTTAGCCTCCAGTGCATTCGCGGAGAGGGGTGGTGCAATAGGGGGAAAAGTTCAGCAACAGAGAGCGTTCTGCAAATAATGAGTGCAAACGCAACTTTTGCGCATTTACATGGACCAGATGTTCTGTCTGATCGCCAACTTCTTTGGGTATATAGAATTGCATAATGGGAAAATATGTTGTACCACTGCCGTTTGTCCGTATTTACCAGGCTCAAAAGAGATGACGCTATCTTTCCAGCACGTTGCCCATGCATTAAAGATGGACTTACCGATTCGCGGTTTGGTAGCTGGCTTATGCAGGTGCTTGGACAGCTCCTCCCCATTTTGAAATGAGTCTACTAAAATATTATTGATCATGTTACTGTCTGGCGAAAGTAAAAGATGAGTTTAATTGAGCTATCTGTATCGTGTTAAATGATAAGCCATAGGTCGCTTACTACTGCGGACAAGATAATTTGTCACAATGACGAGATGAGACACTCGAATAATAATAATAATAATAATAATAATACGTAGATATTATATAATATATGATTCTATTTAATTGGTACTTAAAAAATTAAATAATAAATTGAAATTTAATAAATGAATATACACTATTGAACTCGAATAACTGATCGTTTTGATATAATAATAGAAAGAAATTAGTGATCATGCAATCATAATAATAACAAGAATAATTCCTTTGTTGAAAAAATTTAGGAACCCACAAAAAATTTGTTTTAAAACATCACCAATATTATAATATATATAAAGTTATTACGCAAAGAATAATAATAATAATAATATAAAATCTAATGATTTTATATATATATACTTATGTAGGCTCCCATGTAGTACCCAAAATAATATTTATATAATTAAGTATAAATGCTGAGTAATGCAGCAATCATAACTTTATATTAATTTTTATATATGACTGAACTTAATTTTTACATATGTATCCCCCACTCAACTGGATAGTATCCTATTCAATAGTGTATAGCCCCAAGTGCACATGTACCAATTTCGCAATGTACACCAGCTTTAATGAGGGGAGATTAAATTAGCAGGAAACAAGAAATGGGGAAAAATTCCAGTCAGGATGACAAAGAAAGAAGAACCTCGCGAACAGCCTGGTTACTAATCAGACAAATATGTGCACACAAACCTGTGCTACGTGAGCTCGTAAAGTGGCTATGCAAAACACTTGCCGCTGTTACTATAGAAAAAGAAACTCCACAGTTTATAGCCATTTGGCCATTGACTCACCCATCGAAAGCTGTAAAACCATGCCTCATATATTACTTGCGCTGGAAAACAAAGAAAAAAATTTGTCTAAACTTTCCATTTTCTTTTGCCCTATCAACCGTTGTGATGTTAGGTTCAAGACTTTTTTGTTTATGTAGGCCAGATATTTTATTTCACATGAGAGACGGAGAACATCAAATAGTGTAATCAGAAAGTGTCTTAGAGAAATTGTAAAAGTTGGAGTTTAAAGAATTGAGCTTCATAAGGTCAAGACCCCCACCGGAAATTCTATTCAGATCATCAAGAAAAGAAGAAGATTAAGACGAGAGTCAATTCTGGAAGTAAAAGGAGCAGAATTGAAATGTTAGATGAAAGGGCGATCATCGGCATATGAAAGATTAGATGTGCAGTTGTGTGTTTGAAGTCCCCAACATTCTCAGTGGTCGTGGACTGAAAACACAGAGAAACAAAACAAACAATATGAATAAAACACCATAAAACTCAGAAAAATCAACACATAAAAACATATCAAGTCATATTCACATTTATTTAAAAACCCACTAGGCAGACGTACGCCGCGTAAACCCCACACTAGCAGGTGAAGTATGGCGCACACACCAAAATTATTCAACACACATAAATGATTAGGTTTCATCATGAAACTTACCTCCCCAGCCATAATTAATATTGTGTTTCAATTCATGATCTAGAACCTTGAATCATGACAGGTAACTTTCATGAAAACCAAAATTCCGAGGCCACTGGTGAGCATTTATATCGATTTATTTCAAAATCTTTTTATAACTCATCTTTACATATATTTAATTCATCTTTTTTGAATTTATTATTAATTACATCGGTACCTAATAAAATATCTTTTACCGTACTTTGGATTCTTTTGTCCTCCCAATTAGTGCCACCTTGTCCAAACGTGCATTCTAACGCCCGCTGGCATCCCAGATTTTTATTATAATATTTATTGACACAATATCCAATATTTTCCCAAATGAAATCGCTATATATTAAATCCACCTCAACTGAAACACCGTCTGCGAGCTTTAATTTGGACACTAACCGTCTATTGGAACATCGTAGTAGTGTGATTATTTCTTTATTCACGGACACAATTCGAAATCTGCCTCTTATCAAGAGTTGGAAATTCCGTTGCATTGAAGTACTCGTACCTCTTCGTGCCCCATCTTTTTCGAATTTTCCTATCCTTTTCTGATACACGCGAGTTCCGTATTATTAACACAAGGCTCTATCCGCAACAATCCCTTAGATAAACGAGTTTTAGTTACATTATATTTCATAACTTATGTGCCTGTCCATAGCATGCTCTTATATCAACATCAATCCACGACTGTGGCCTGAACAAAATGGCCCACTGTTGTATTTTCTGTGAATTTTACCGTTTTTTTTTTCAGTTGTTTAATCTCAACTGATCAGCCTTTCACCTCTGCTCCATAAAATCAGCACCAGCAAATGTCAATCAAAGAACTCTCTGGCCACATTATTAAAATACAAACTGAGCAGTCGAAGATAGAGCTGCGAAGTAGTCCCGTCCTTCTGCTTTCCCTCTGTTATCTTCGTTACTTTAATTTTCGTTGCTGGCCTTTCTACTCACACACTCTTCTTTATGAGTGCCCCATACTCTATCGTCCTTTCCTACTCCCCATTGCTCCGTCCTGACTTGAGTCTAGCTCGCCTCGTCCTTTCAATTTCTACGAGTTATCATTCTTTCTTGACCTAGGCTTTCCGATCTAATAGCTCTTATTGCGTTTTCTGAACAATATTCCCCCTGGTTCCTGGACCACTTCCACTCTGTTTCTTTTTCCGCGTCCTTTAATTTTCTGTCTCCGGTGTTTGTTTTCTTCACCTTTGCCCCCCTTTTGGCTCAGAGACTCCATTTTCTATTTCTTCTCAATTTCCTATACATTATAGTTCTCTCCGGGTTTCAAAACTTCTTTTTTCCGTGCCTCAAACTGGGATAACAGTCTACCCCTATTCATACGGATCTGGAAGTTCCGTGCAACATAATTACTTTTCCCATTTTTATCGTTTTCTCCACTCACACCACTAATCTTCTATATCGATTAGATTGTTTTCAATTTGATACAAACCACTCTCGTATCTCAACGAATTTCTACAATAAGGTGATTACCCCATCGCTCCCCCTCTCGTTAATCCGTGACAAGCAATCAATATGTAGATCACACTTAGCACTAAAATATCACGATTACATTCACTAACCATCTTATGTTTCACCAGTCTAGTCAACCACAATTAAGACTTTGCTGAGTTATATATGTGATAAGTAAATAAGATTTGGTATTACAAATTATATCATCATTATGAATTAATAAGATTTGTAAATATATTGATCCCAATGTTGGCCATCCTAAATTACATTTCTCCTAGCTCATCGCCTATTTCATACACTCCGATAGACAATTCCAATTCCGCCATATATTAATATAATAATCTGAATAAGGGAGAGCCAAGAATTCATTAATTAATATGTAAACCATATTGACATACAGAAAAAATGAAGCAATTGGAATATTTTAAAATCTTTTTATTAAGGATAGTATAATAATAATAATAATAATTAATATAAAATTATAATTTCATTATCATAATATATAAATAAATTAAATCAATAATTATAATAAGATTAAGTAATATATAAATTTATAATAATAATAATTAATTAAAATGAATGAATTATAATTTCAATAATAATTTATGAATATTATTACTTTATTAAGTTTTTTAATAATAATATATATATATTTAATATATTATAATATATATTAATATATTATATATATTAAATTATATATATATATATTATATATTATAATTAAATAATTATATATATATATATTATATATACGTTCCTAAAATTTAACGGTAATAATATACAACCATCAAACAAATCTTATAACACAGAAATTAGCAACTCTAACAAGAGAATTTTGCAGTGAAAATGTCACAATAGCAAAGACTGCATAAAAAAAAACTAAATGCGCTACGCGGCTATTACTGATGGCTCGTCATTGGTGACAAATTGCTCAGCTGAGCGTTCATTATCTAAATTGAAGTATATTAAAAATCCCATTAGTACAACCGTCAGTTCGTGGCTGTATACTTACTTTTATATTTAGATAATTATATTAAATATTATAAATATTTATTTTACTATAATATATTATATATATTAATATATATATATATAATTAATACTATAATTATATATATTATATATTTATATAATATGCACGTGTGTGCCATCTCATTTCAATTTCTCTTAACGATACGTGTTACATCTCATTATTTATGTCTTATTCAAATGTGATAACGTGTTTTATTCTATGTTTTATTAATGATATTATATTATAATTTAGATTTTGTCTAGAGTCGGGTCTCATCTTTATATAGTTGTTATTAAGGTAAATAATGACATTGATTCCACTCACACCGCTTATCGTAAAGTTATAGGTTTACTATTAACATATCAGATCTGAGTAAATATAAGATTCCATTATTATATTATAGTTTACCTTTAATTATTACTACGGTAATTAAATTTGTGTATTATCCGAAGAGGGATTTTGATCATTTATCTGATTAACTCGTTTTCATATGATATAGATTCTTTTAATAACTTTTATTACATAACCCACCCAAGAAAAAGGTAGGTTATACTAATATATAGTTCCCCTACCCTTTTATTATTTATTTCCTTTACATATTTTAGATGTTTTAAAAATATATATCATGCATTGATAAATATTGGCTATTAGTTTTAATTATATAGTACAATATTATATTATAATATATTTAAATATATATATAATTAATTATTAATATTATATATATAATATATTAATAAATAAATTATATAATATATTTTAATATTAATATTATTATATATATAATATTAGATAATTATAATTATATTTAATTTATATTCATTCTATTTTTGTCTATTTTTCTATTTGGTATTTTACATTTAGCTCATTTATCCTTAATACAATATATATGGGAATAGGATTTATATATTCATATACTATCTTGGTCACAATATAATTGTGCTTAGCTCCCTATACTTTGGAAATTTGGCTCCTGTAGATTATTTAAGATTCATAATGCCCCATGAAATGATATGATATATTAATATATATTTTATATTGTAATGTATTAATATAATAAAATATTATATATATATTATTATACTTACTATTATTATTATTATTATAACTTAAGATTAGCTATTCTAGATAAATAAGATAAATTTACAATAATTTATTATTATAGTGATATATTACAATTCTCTAATCAGTGATGAGAGGTAATAGTGCAAATATACCTACTTAACTATTAGATACCATTATCAGCTAAAACAAATTTCTGGCAACTCGACCTGCAAGGCTAATATATCGCTTTTAGTTTGTCTAATAAAATTAGATTTTATTTAATGATTTGACGCGTGTGTGTGTGTGTGTGTAGTGTGTGGTGTTTCGTGTCGAATTAATGGCGTCTCCTATTATTTATAATTATACTGATATTTAGCGGATAACACAGAAAGCATATCACTCAAATATATTCGATATAGAGCTGTATTCTGTTAATCTGCGAAATGTATTCTATCATCGTACGATCATAGTTTGAATATACCAACGTTTCATTCCAATTTTTCATATTTCCATTCAAATATTGTAATTGTAAGTTTGTATAATCTTTATATAAATTAATTTAATTCATAAATGAAATAATTATGTTTATTTTATTTATTTAAACTTTCAAAACAATCATAATTAATAATTATCAAAAAGTGATAAGAAAAAGGTAGTGTAGTACGTATTGAATGATGATAGATAGGATAAGAATAGATAATGAATAGATAGTAGATATATTAGCTTAGATTAGATAAGAAGATTAATCATAGGTTAA
>JABUQX010108073.1:12500-20551 GCA_015478945.1 Trachelipus rathkii | reverse complement strand
GCTAGGGGTCTTACATGAGGTTATGTTACCTGTTAATGTATATTAGTAGTGAGACTATGGTCTGGAACTAGAGGTATAGAGATCTAAATTTCAATGTGTTTAGATGGACAAATTAGGGTTGCTTAGGTGTGAGAGAATTAATAAAATAGGAATGAACGTACCTATTAGAGAGTTGTGGGTGTGAAGAAAGGGTAAATGAGAGAAATAAATTTGAAAGTGATGTTGAGATGGTTTCTCATATGAAAGATGAATGACTAGTCGGTGGTTAAGCGATGCTATAATGCCGAGAATGTTTGAACCGACCGGCTGGGAGACCGAAAAGAAGTGGATTGATTCAGTAAGCGAATGTTTGAAGGAGAAAGTGAGTTGGTGAGGCACGAGAAAAAAAGTGTATAACAGGTGAAGGCGGTGGGACTTGTGAGGGGCTATGGTGGGCCTCACCTGGCAAGGATGAACCCTTTACATTTGAACGATATCTACCAATGCAGGTCCAATCGCTGTCCCATAAGCCTTTAAGCTTTAGTGGATTTTCTGACTGCGATGAGCTTCCACTAATTAAATGTACTGGGGGGCGGGTAAGTGGGCTTCTTTTCGACTTGTGTTATCATGTTCTTCTACTGGCTTTCTTTTCCGATGCCTCGCCGCACCTTACTCCGTTTGTGTAAATATTTAGAAGATGAAAAGAAGAAGAAATTGAGGTGACTCGAGAAAGAAGCTTTCGTAGTTTTCCATTCGTCTTTTATATATAAATATATATTATATATATATTAATATATATATACAAATATATATATATATATATATAACGGTCTGCAGATTGCCGGAGCAATTTTATTTTGGATCTCCACATGCTTTATTAATTTCTTGTCTGACAGCGAATATCAACGGTACGCCTTCCGAAATTGATTTAACAGCTTTGGCAGCCCCCAAATGCTATCGACATACGAAAATCTAGCGAAGAATAATGTCAGAAGAATCCTCTGTATAGAAGCTCATGCCAAACCTAGCTGACTTAAAGCGCAATATTGAAACGAAAACAATTAAGAACTTTTAGAGAAAAAATAGTACGTTAGTAATTATTAATTGCTATTTCGATATCTATCGATGAGATTTTTACAGTTTATCTATATAAACCCTTAAAAACTCGTCTGGCAAACATCTAAGGTTCATAATTATTTCGCCAAGATTTATGGGGGCAAGTGCCCCCCCCCCTGCCTTACGGCCCATACACGTCACAAGTGCTCTCATTGTACTTTTCTGCATTTGTGAAGCAATTGCCAAAAAAAAAAAAATCTCCACTTTTCATTTAGCGAGAAACACAAATATTAAAAATGCAAGCCAATGTTTTAACTATATATAGTGATACTATATATTTTAAATTAAATATTTAATTGTATATATTATATAATTATATATATATATTAATATATATTATATATATATCTATTATATCATATCAGTATTAATATATATATATATATATGGTATATAATATATATATATATAATAATATATTATATATATATTTAATTCATTTCACCGATACAAACAATCATATAGGTCTATTTCACTCTTCATTACATGCACAGCACTATATCTATTTAACAAGTATAAATAATCAATAATTCAACCCAATAATTAATCAATAATTTTAACCAGTGTAAAACACGTGGTTCTAAAGTTCTAAAAGGTTCATTTCTGGTTTTTTTTTCTGTTCGTCTCTAACATATTTGTAAACGTATGTATTTCAAAAGTCAAAAGAAAGTCAAATTCTTTCTCCTGCAGATTTTTTTCAATCGTTTGTTTTATTACTTGACTATTCCACTCCCTTAGCCTTTCTATATTCTATTTATTTTTACATGCTTAAAGCAATAGATTGCTTACCAAATCCAATTCTTTGATTATGTCGAATTATTCCCCTCGTTCATATTCTCATTTACCTAACTATTTTTATTTTTTCTGAGTGAATTTTATTATCTCTAGGATAATCAAATATATCAAAAAGCTGTATATTAATTTTCATATCCTTATACACATCATTCTTTTTTTTTATTTTTTTTTACAGTTTCACCCATCACAGGCATAGCCTATTCAAGGAGGGTGTTGCACGCCTCAGAAATTCACCCACTAGTTGCAAATTACGCAGATGAGCACCAACGCAGGCTTTAAAGTGGAGAGATTAAATTCAATAGGAAACACAGATGATGGAAGAAAGTTCCACAAAACAGAGGTGGCAGGAAAGAAGGAAGCACCGCAAGGAACTAGCCTGGAGTTACATATATATCTACACAAATTCGTGCGCATACACAGCAAGCTTGGGATACGAGGCGTCGTAAAAGGTGGTGGACGCGATTGGTAAGTTCCCTCGAACACCAAGCATACGCGCCGAAAAGATAGAGTCAAGTGACCGGAGAAGTACAGAACGAGTTATAAGCCTTTTGATGTCGAACCCTGCCAAAAGGCCGCGTGTGAACCAAAGCCCCCCCAGATATATGAACAGTATCCGATACAAGACTGATGAGACCCTTGTATCAGCTTGGAGTAGCTGAGAAAGGAAAAAAAAAGTCTCGAACAGTCGTAAACAGACCCCCAGCTTCTTGAGGCCGCTAGCAACCGTTGTGCTGTGAGTTACAAGACATTTTTTGTTTATGTTTTAAGACCAGGATGTGTTTATATTGTCAACAGCGAGAGAAGACGAGAACCGTCGAGGATATAGAAATAGAAGGGTGTGTTAGTTTTGTAGAAGTTGGGTTTTGTTAAAGAATTGAATTTCAAAAGATTGAAGGCACCCCACCCGAAAATTCTATCCAGATCAGCGAGAATAAAATCGGAAAGATTTAGAACTCGACAATTTAGAAGAAAAGAGAGAGAATTGAAATGAGTTGAAGAATGAGTGTCGAATCATCGCAAATGAGTGTAGGATAGAGTGGATGCCAGTGAAGATCATCGATGAAAAGTAGGAATAAAAAAGAAGATAAGAGACAGAACCCTGAACAACACCACTATTGATAAGAAAAAAGAAGAAGTCGCTCATCAACAACAGCCAGAATTTGAGCGATTTGAAAGAAAGCTAACATAAGTAAGCAAAGAGAAGGAGAAAACCAAAGGAAGGGGCTTGAAGAGCAGTGACGCGTGACATACCCCCCGGTCCAAATGCTTTGGGCATGTAAGCGCCACCGAAGTCCTCCCATATTTCCTAAGAGGAGGAAAACCAAAAGTCGTTATATAGAAAGTATATCGCCAGTAGACCTTCAACGCCAAAGCCGTACTGGCGATCTGGAAGAAGTGAATGAGATCCAGATGATCTAAGAATTGAGTTGAGAAGGGTTTCAAATATCTTAGATAAAATACAAGTGAGAGCTATAGGCGATAGTTAGAAAGATCAGAGCAGTTTCCTTTTTTCGGAATAGTTGAGCATTGGTGGTGCTTCAAACACTGAGGAAAGTGCTAGCATGAGACAGCGAATATAGCTTGAACGAGGGGGGGGTCAGCACGTAAGCCACTCCTCAAAAACTCGAGGTATTTCCATCCGGCCACCCACCTCCCGACATTATAGATCTCAGGAGCCATGCACCCGATCAAATGTCATCACAGGCAAAGACAGAACACCTTGAGGGAGGAGGAGAAGGAAGAGAATGCCAGGAATCATCCACTGTTAATAGGAGGAAAAAATTTAGGCGAGCCGAAGAGATGCTTGTCAGTGGAAAAATTACAACGATTCATCAGTCGATACAGAGAAAAGGAAGTTTACAGACTTTTCCTGTTTACCTAAGGGCCTTAACGTTTTGTCAGTATAGAACAAAAGAGGGTTTTAGCGCACAATCGTTTAATTAAAGCCTGCTTGCTCGTCGAAGAGTATCCCTGCAACGATTTCTAGCTTGAAAATTAGCGAGAGTGATAGAAGAACGAGAATTTTCCCAATCCCGAAACGCGCTGTCCCTAGCCTGAATGGCCAGAGAACAAGCTCGATTGAACCATGGATTATGAGGAGAGAAAGATTTAGTCGAAGAGGAAATGAACCTGCTAATCCCATCAAACGATTACAGCTCCCACCTTATCGGCAGAAGTCGAAGCGTCACCAATTATAGTTAGCGTAGAAGCAACGCAAGGCCCGTTGTCAAATTAAATAATTGTTGCCCCTCAGGTAAAAAGTTAAAAGGGTTAATTTAAGGCCATGCCCCCCAATCAGTCCGATCAAAGTGCCAGAAAAAACGCAAAGCACAGGATGGAGCTGTTGGAGAGAAAGTACTCATGGAAATGTTGTTTATTTTTTGTTTTATTTGATATGGGTTTTTTTGAGTGTTAAATTATAAAAAGTGAAGTTTTAATATTTGAAAGAATTAGTAAAAGACGGTTGAAAAAACTATTAGGGATTACCCTCAGGTGTTTTTATTCAACAGCAAAGGTGAAGATTTATAAAATCACAGTTTAGATCAAGGTACAGTCTGTATCTTTCAGGTAAAGAGTAATATTTTTTTTAATTCGCATATTCATGTTTGGGACTAGATTGCAGGTGAGTTAACTAATGTTTATTTGAGCATAGCTTCGACCTATATTTAGAATTAATGATTTGAGTTAGTAATATTCTTTGACTAGTATCACAAATTATCGATTTAATTTATTGGTACTAGTAATTTATATAATACTTTCTGCGAGAAATATTGCCAACTTTAACATCCAATTTTGTTTTTGTTTTTTATGTGAAACTTTTATTAACATTTTCACTAAGTATTCGTTTGTAATTACCAAGTAAGCTTGAGGTATTTATGAAGTTACAAACAATTAATTTGTGAATATAAGAGATTAAATTAAAATTCAACTGATTCAGCCGTATCTTCATTTATGTATTTATTTTTATTATATTTTATAAATTTTCCCTTTAATTACATTTAAATTTTATTTAATTTAATTTTAATAATAAAAGTTATGAATGCAAGAGTTGCAACCATTTAGTAGAAACATTTATAAGTCATTCTTAATTTCAAAAATACTTTTTTTTTTCAGGGCTCTTCCGTTTCTTAATCAGAACGATGAAAGCACAAATATTCAGTCCAAAGTCATTCCAATATCTGCTGAGAGAAATTACTTACAAAACCTTTATCCGTCTCTCAGCATCCTTTAGCTAACGATGACAGTTAAAAGCAATATTCATTTTAATTTTATATTATTCATATCTCTTGCGAAGTTTCAAATTTTTAAAGAAAACCTTTCATAGACATCCACAGATCTCGTCTCAACGTATGTCATTCAAACTATTGATTTTTCATCCCAAATCTATATAGTAATAAAAATTTGATACTTTTTTCAGATTCCATTGAGAATGTAATAAAACATCTGAAACCGAATGGAAAAAACTCGACAGAATGCAAGTTCGCCCAAAACAAGCATTCACTTGCAACCCGTCACCTTAATATCTTTTCTAATTAAATTATCATTAATATCTTATTTTGCTTTTATTAGATCACATCTCCAGAACTTTGGGTTTCCGGCTTCTGCTTTATAGATATTCAGTTCTTAAGCTTTGATTCAATACAGGCATACATAATTTTTTTCGACTTTCTGCCTACTAATTTCTTTACATGATTTACTTATTCATTGATGTCCTTTAATTCATAAGTACACCTGCTTGCCCTTTTCTTCTCAAATTATGTTGTTGCTTGCTACCATTTCCATGCTTACTAAAGATATGTTTTTTTAAGCTCCCCTTTCTGATTACACTCATACCCACACTCAGAACATTTACAGTAATTATATATTTTTTCCTTTCCACTCCTCGAAGGGAGGTATTTATCTATCCGGGTCCAACCCTCAGACCTAAGGAATTGAGGGATTTTGTTTACCCAGCACCCCTGAACATGATGCCTGAGAAGTGCGCGGAAATGCACCCCATATCTTCGCGGGAGTCCACATTGGATCCTCAAAGGACAGGGACAATCGCCATCCATGCACGCTGTCACCGAATTCTCATCCGTTGTCATACCCGGTCACCCCGAGCTGTTCAGATTCCTCGCCCGAGACACCGACCCGTCGGAACTGGTCCTGTTTTAAACCAGCCCAACAGCGTAAGCGAATCAGTTTGACGTATGGGGAGTCGACCTTTCATTGCTCGGGGGACTAGCACTGAGAGACGAAAGAGAAGGATTCCAGAGGATGGCAGTATTGCGTGGGAAGAGGCACATCCAAAAACCCAGGGAAGGGTGAGAAACATCCGCCTCTGGAAAACGGAAATGCCACCACATCACCCCAGTGCACCAAGAACCGGAGTTGCTGGTTTTTCGCCAGACCATATATCATTTTCTCTCGAAATATTCGAGTGTACGAAATTTATATGATGATAGGTACAGTATACTGTGGGCAAGGCATTCCACCACCTTGACAGGCCCATTAGTAGAGGTCTGTTAAAACTTGTTGGTTAGTTGTTTCTTCGCTCTAGAACACTGCAGGGCAGTAACCCTGCCCAACAGTGTCACAGAGAGCCCCCCCACACGTCAAGGAAACAACTGCGGGGGAGTTTTTGATTTTTTTTTTTTCCTCCCTTTTAAGGGGTTATTCGGAGATCTATAGGTATTTAGATCTTAGATGTCCGTGTCAAACCTTACCATAAGGGACATTCCAAAAATTATTTTTTACCCAAATCCCCAACACAAGTCGCAAGATTGCTATGCTCTTTCTTACAACCATTACGCTCATTTCCAGTGTGTTGACAGATACTGGGAGCTTCTCCAGATGTTTTATGAGGCTCTTCTTTGATGCGTAAGCATGTGTCTTTTTAAGGTTTCTTTCCAATTAGACTCATAGTCACACTGCAAACATTTAAATAATTTTATATTTTCATGCTTAAAGCATGTGAATCTAAGCTATCTGATAAATACATCTAGGTTAGGCACATCAGAACATTTAAAATAAATTTTATATTTCGATGCGTAAGCATGTGTCTTTCTAAGCTTCCTTTCCGATTGACTCATAGCAACACTCAGAAACATTTTAATAATTTTACATTTGATGCGTAAGAATGTGTCTTTTTAAGTTTCCCTTGTGATTACCACTCATAGCCACACACAGAACATTTAAATAATTTTATTTTCATTGTTAGCATGTCGTAATCTTAAGCTGCTTTCTCATTACATCATAGCTCGCACTCAGAAACATTTAAATAATTTATATTTTGATGTGTAAGCATGTGGGACCTAATTAAGTTCCTTTTCCGATTACACTCATAACCGCAATCGAGCATTATAAATAATTTTTATTTTCATGTTTAAAGATGTGTCTCTTAAGCTTCTTTCGCATTACACTCCAAGTCGCATCAAACATTTAAATAATTTTATATTTTATGTGCAGCAGTGTTTTTTTAGATTTCCTTTAAATTACTCTCATAAGCCAACACTCAAACATTTAAATAATTTATTATTTTTGATGCGTAAGCATGTGTCTTTTAAGGTCTCCTTTCTTAGATTACACTCATAAGCACACTCAGAACATTTAAATAATTTTATTTTCATGTTAAGCATGGTAATTCTTAACTTCTTTTCTCATTTACACTCATAGCCAACACTTCAGAACATTTAAATAATTTTTAATATTTCGATGATAAGCATGTGTAATCTTAAGCTTCTTTTTCTATTACACTCAAAGCCACACTCAAACATTTAAATAAATTTTTAATTTTTATGCGTAGCCATGTGTGTTTAAGGTACCTTCCGATTACACCCATAGCCACAATCAGAACATTCTAAATATTTTATATTTTGATGGCGTAAGCGTATGTGTATTCTTAAGCTTCCTTTCCATTACACTCATAGCCACACTCAGAACATTTTAAATAATTTTATATTTTCATGATTTTTTTTTTGTGGAATCTTAAGCTTCTTTTCTCGTTACACTCATAGCCACACGTTTCAGACATTTAAAATAATTTTATCATTACCTTTAACCAGGCGATTTTTAAGCTTCCTTTCTGAATACACTCATAGCCACACTCAACATTTAAATAGTTTTATATTTCATTCTTTTACACAAGATGATATTAAGTGTCTTTTCTGATTACACCT
>JABUQX010108073.1:0-10000 GCA_015478945.1 Trachelipus rathkii | reverse complement strand
ACAATATGTGAGCAGTCGTCGGAGGAGAGAGAGAGAGAGAGATTGCATGAATGAAATACCTGAGTTCTGTAGTTGTTTCTTTATAACAATATCACATGGGAATAAAATATAGTTCGATATATAAAATTCTTCTTAAGAAAAAAGAGATCATAAATATTTTATCACACAGATTAAAATATGCTTGAAAATCACAAGTCACAACACTAGTTTCTGAATGCACTGATTTTAATATTATAATGCATAAACAAAGATAACTCACTTCTTTCTGTGAGGGATACAATATGGATTTGAAGAAATATTTTTAATCACTTGTTGATTAAATATAAGAGACACTGTTTTTCAGTAATAAATTGGATATACAATAACGACACTGGAACATCGAAATTATTGTAAGATAAATATGTTACCTAAACATAAGAAAGGATTATTCACTTGTGACGGAATTATTAACTAACACAACTGACTCATCACTCTGAGCTCTTGTGACAGACTTAACCTTCGGAGCTCACACGGAAGACGACTCACTACTCTCAGCTCACTCGGAGAACTCTCTTTACAAATTCTTTTCGTTCCCATACAAACTTAAAATATTGGAACATGTTTTTATTTTACATAACTCGATATATTCTTATAAATACAATTTTTACATCTTCGCTTACCATACTTAAATAATAGATATACCTGTTTTTGTTTTTATCACGTCTTTAAGGAATTTTATATACATTTATTCCGTAAAGAATACCCCCTTTCCCCCCAAAGAAAATTTTAAATACTAAAATTTTCAACTACTCGTGTATTTGACAAGATATTATATTTAAGGGGACGTTGCGCGTAGCAACACTAATATAATTTTTTTGCGATAAATTATACCATTCGAAAGAGGAAAGATTTCTCTACAATATTTATCTCAATGACACATGCAAAAAAGTGTCTAGATTTTGTGTAATTTCTTCCCAAATATCATGAATCAGAATTTGATCAGCAATTTTTAACAGTGAATTTCTGCTGAACTACAAAAGATTTTTGCAAGCGGATTTCACTAAAATACTTGCTATACACATATGTTTTATGAAATAACACAAGTAGCAGCAATATATAGAGAAATTTTTTTTTTTTTTTTTTTTTTTTTGCTAAATCTCAAAAAAAAAAAAATTTCTCCATAAAATTTAAAAGTTATCCGAAATATAACGAAAGTTTTATATTTGCATGAATCATACATCAAAATGTTGATCGATGTATACGAAATTGAAAACAAAAAAAGAAAGGTATAAAATAGTGTTGGATTTTTTGTTATACCCGAAATAGCTGCTCAATGTAAAAAAAAAAAAATTTTTTTTAGTAAAATAATCAAGAGGTTGAACTGTGAGCAGTGGCAAAACCATTGGGTATACAACAAATTTATATAAATAAAAAAAAGTGTATCTCACCAATTTTTACAAGTTGTAAAAATTTAATTACAATCAGATGAGTAGTAAAAAAGTTATATGCCATTAATTATTTGAATTTTTCTTTTTTTGCAACTAAAAAAAAAGAAAAATCGCAATAACTTTGTTTTAAATCTGATTAATACGAAACTTTCAGTGCATGTATAATTGGAAAGGATACACATATTGTGTTAAGATAAATTTTTTGCCGCTGTTCATGGGAAAACTTATAAATTTTAAAAAGTTTTCCCTTGAGTAGCAGCAAAACCATTAGGCGAACAGAAAATTTATCTCAATAAAATATGTGTATATCGTTGTAGTTATATGAAGGCCCATAAAAGTTTGCATCCGTATCAGCAAATAATAAACAATGTGCATGACACCAATCATTAAAAAAAAAATTGGCAACTCAAAAATGAAAAACCATGAAAACGTAATTAGTTTTTATACGATCAGTTTGAAATTTTCAGAGCATATATAATTGGGGAAGGTAGACATTTTTTGTTTAGAGAAAATTTTTGTATGCCAACAGATTTGTCGCTGCTCATGGGAAACATTTCAAAGTTTTCAAAAGTTTTCTCAAGATCAGCGGCAAAACTGTTGGGCATAACAAAAATTAATCTAAATAAAATATTTATATGTTAAGGCCAAGGATGTTTATATTGTCAACAGGAGAAACGAGAGAACCGTCGAAAGAGAAAGGAAAGTTAAAGGTGTTTTGGAGAAGGAGATTTGTAGAAGTTGTGCTTTTAAAGAATTGAAGCTTACAATGTTGAAGCTATTCTACTTAGTCACCCTATCAAGATCTGGCAGAAAAGGATCGGAGGGATAAGACGAGAGGCCAATTCTAGAAGTAAAAAGAGGAGCAGAATGATATTGAGCTTGAAGAATGAAGGAATCGATTCGTCGGCAATAAAGATGGAAAGATAGTAGCTGAAGGTGAAAGATCATTAATGAAAAGTAGGAATAAAGTAGGAGATAAGACAGAACCCTGAGGAACACCACTATTGACAGAAAAAGAAGAAGTCGCCCCATCAACAACCGATATTGAGCGATTTGAAAGAAAGATAGACATAAGTAATGAGCAAAGAGAAGGAGAAAACCCAAAAGAGGGAGCTTAGAGAGCATGCATGAATGCCATACTCTGCGTCAAAAGGCTTTTGAATCTGGTGCGCGCCCACCATACCTAGGCTACCAGTAGTTACTACGAGCGAAAACCATAAATCGGTTTGATAGGAAAGATATATCTGCCAGATGTCCTCGGAGCGCCGAAAGCCGAGTACCTGGCAGATCGGAATGATATTTCCAAATGCGTTCTAAAGTGAGAGTTGAGAAGGGTTCAAAAATATTGTAGATAGAATACAAGTGAGAGCTAATTGGGCAAAGTTAAAGGATCAGTAGCGGCTTCCAATTTCGAAGAATAGGGTTGTACAATGTTACGAGTTCAACACGGAGGACCGAAATGCCTAGTATTGAGACAGAGAGGTACTAGTTGAACGAGGGGGCAGGGATAGCCACGGTAAGCAGCACTTCCTCAAGCTCAGGAGGGAATGCATCCGTGTCAACCGCGCCTGTCCCTATCAACTTATCTAAAGATTTTAGGGACCAATGCACTCGATCAAATGTAAACACAGGCAAAGGCATAGAAACCTAAGGGAGAATTAGTAGGAAGGAGGAATGCCAGAATCGTCCAGGGGTTGAGTTAGAGGAAAATAGGAGGTCGAAGAGATGGCCTTTTCAGTTTATAATTAGCAACATAATCATTCATATCGAATAAGAGGAGACAAAGGGCAGATAACAGAAGTGGCTAGAGATGTTTTTGGCACGAGGCCAGAAAGATTTGTCAAGCAGCAGAACACCAAGGAGGTTAGCGCCACTTTCGTTGATTAAAGTCCGCTTGCCTCGTCGAGAGTATCCCTCAAAACGATTTCTAAGCTGAATGAACATTAGCAGAGTGACTAGGAGAACGAGTAATTTCTTCTACCCCCGTATGCACTGTCCTCTAGCATGAATGGCCATGAGAACAAGCACGATCGAACCATGGATTATGAGGAGAGAAAGGATTTAGTTGAAGAAGGAATGAGCCTGCTCATCCCATCATCGATATACAGCTCCCTCCTTATCGTTTAAATCTTTAAACATCCATCAGTATTCCTTACTGAGGAGCCAATTTGCATCATCTGCAAACTTTAAAACCTTACATTTAAGTCCCTGGTACTAAATATTTTATCATATATATATAATTATTATATATATATATATATATATATATATATAATATATTAATATATATATATATATATATATTATAGTAATATATAATATATATATACCGTATTATATATATATATACTATATATAATATAAGATATATTATATATATATATATATATATATATACTAGTAATAGTATCATAGTATATATATGATATATATATAATATTATATAATAGTACTTAGGGATATATATATATATAGATAAGATATATATAATATATAATATATTATAGTATATAATATATATATAATCAGAACAGCCACTTTGACCGAAAGAAATAGCTTACGGACCACAAACATGTAGTAGTCTCCTCATTTCCATATTAAAAATTACTTTTCATTTTCATTAATAATATTATTATTATTATTATTATTTTATTTATTATTATTATTTATTAATTATTTATTTATATATTATTAATTATTATATATTTATGATTATTATTAATTCTATTATTATATATTATTAATTAATATTAGTGTATTATGAAGACTTAAGGAAATCAATAAAATTTTGATCCGCTTAATAAAATTTTGGGGGGTTCAAACCCTGACCTCTCCTGTCTACAACCGAAGAGACTTATAATATAGGATATATATATATATAGTACTATATAATATAATATATACATATATAGTAAATACTATAATATAATATAGCTAATATAATAATATTTATATATATAGTAATATATATATTATTATTATTAAATAATTCTATATATAATTATATATAGTACTATAATATAATATATATAGTATATATATATAATATATAATAATATATATATATATATATATATATATATATAATATATAATATTAGTATTATTATAAATATATAAGATTTACAATTTTTTTTTTATATAAATCTTCTGTAGACCTCATTCATTTAAATGGGGCCACGGCTTTGAGTACTCAGTGCAATTATGGGATGAGAAGAACCGGTAAGCTTTAAATACTTACGATTGAAGACGTTCTTTTTTGGGGACGTGAGATGGCTAGGGATAAAGCGCCGTTACTAGTTAACCTCAGCAAACGTGTTAAAAATTATAATTATCTTCTCTAGGACTAAAATCTAACTAACTTAAAATCTAACTAACAGGCATAAAAATAAGAAAGTAAAAAATTTAAAAATTAAAATCAAAAACTTTTCTTATAAAATATCGAATTACTTCATATTAAGAAAAAGTTAAAATAAAGCTAAATAGCAAATCAATTATTAAAAACACTATTAACAATAATTAAAAAACAAAAACAAATTATTATGTCACAGGAAAATAAGCAAATTATAAGGAAAACATATGCAAATACAATCTCCATGATCAGTTGTTGAAACACTGTTAACGATAAATAGAAACAGTAACACTTATTATATCACACATAACTGAGGAAAATACATGCAAATACAATTTTCTTAATTAATTATTAAAACCATATTAATGATAGAAATAAGGAAAACTAAGGAAAAATAAGTGCGGGGAGAAAGATGCGCCAAAAAGAGAGAGGTGTGTGGGGCACCCGACTTCATTGTAGGGGTAGTCCGCTTAGCGAGCACCTCCGCACCTCGAGAAAACATAGTCCGCTAGCGCACCCTCCGCACCTATTTAGACCATCAAACCTCCGCATCGCAAGTCCGCACGTCTTCCACTAATAATGTGTGCGATTTCACAAAAGGTTTTAATATTAAATACTAAATGAGTAGTATATTCCTATACAAAAGATTTGTTTATAATATTATATGAAAAAATTGAATGAATATTACCAAAATCTCAAGAAATTCCTCTTCCTCCTAATTGTCTTCGTCAAGAACCAAAGAGAAATCCATATTACCTTTCAAAAAGGTTAGCTGCTCAAAATTAAAGCAGTTAAGGCTGACCTCTTTTGCCCTCAAAAGTATCCCCACCAGTACTTAAATATTCGCTTTACAGCAGCAGAACTAGGGAGTGGTGTATTATATTTTATGAACAAGTTCAACAAATTCTGCCTTGATGCTGGAAAGGGAAAGATGTCCTGGTGAGAGGAGTGCTCGTGTTAGTTCGCTTCCAGCAGTCCATTGCTACATTAAGCGGTCCTCACACTAAATACAATTGCCTGCCTGTCCATCTGAAATTTTTGAGAGCCCACCCTGTCCACCCTATAAGAAAGTTCTATTTCGTTCTAGATTTAGTAGAATCCATGTAAAGCCTCGGGACGCCTGACACAGAGTCGATGCTCTAATGTACGATATACAGCTCGGTAGCGTATATAATAAATATATATATATATTATAAAAATAAATATACTTATAATATAATATAGTAATATATATAATATAATATATATGTAATATATAATTATAGTATATATATATATAATATATATATATATATATAATATATATATATATATATATATATTAATCAATTCTGTGTAAAACCCAAATATAATATATATATAATTATATATAAGTATATATATATATATATATATATATATATAATACTATATATAGATATATATATTATATTATAGATTATATATATGATATTATAGTATATATATATATATAATTAATTGATAATATAGGGACATTTTTTAAGTGGTTGACTCCTTATAAAAATAATAGGTTAGGTTAATTAGAATGTTATATATTCGTTAGTGTTAGGTTTAGTTAGTTAGGTTGGTTTAGGTTAGATTTTGGGTTAGGTTAGGTTACCCAAAAATTAACTGTATTTACCTAAAATTTATTAAAATAAACGATACATTAATATTGATTTTTCGCTTCTTGGATCAGACCACTTTAGTAAAGAATAGCCATATATAAGTATATATATTATAGCTATATATAGTATATATAGATAATATATATATATAGAATACTATAATATAATAGAATATAGTATATATATATATATATATACATAGTATATATATAAGCGAATATATATATATAATATATATAATATAATATATATATAGAGTATAGTAATATATATTTATATATAACTTAAGTATATAATATATAATATATATATATATATTTTGGATTTTCACACAGAATCAGTGAATATATGCCATTATATATTAGCAAGTAATATAGATTTAATGTAAAGGTGATAGATCGCAGGGTAATAGCCATTTCAGTCGTATTTAAAATCAACTTTAAAGTGTTATTATATAGTATGTTACATTAAGGAAGTTGAGATGTTTTGAAGTTTAATTTTAAAAATCAATAAGTCTTAGACTAAAAGTATAAATAGTTATAATAAAACTTAAAAAAATTATATTTCTTATTATAACCAATAAGAATTCTTAATAAAGTAAACTAACTTTCATTATTCAAAAAAGGTGCGGACCAAAGAGCGGAAACCTTCTTCTGATCCGCATTAGAGAGAGAGAGGGTGAGGAAAGGGGCGTACGATAGAGATAACATCTCACAAGGAAACTAAAATGAACTGAAAGCAAGGGAAATCCAGACAGCGAAAGCTGTGCAAGTCGCTAATTATTCCTGACGACTCTCGCACTCCGCTAGTTCCGACTATTGGTAGTCCGCTCGGAGCGCTACTAAGCGGACCTAAAGACCGGAAAGTGGCCCAGCCTCTGATATATATATATGCTAATATATAAAAAATAAATATATATATATATATATATAAATATAGATATATATAAATTAATATATAATATATATTATATATACTATATAAATTATATATAGTAGTATAGTAATAGTACCATATATTAAGTATATATAATTTAGTATATTATATATTATATAGATATAAATAAATAGTATAATATATCATAATATATATATAATATATATATATATTATATATAATAGTATATATATAATATATTCGTATATATAATAGTATATATAGATATATCATACTCAGGTTGGCGCACCACCGGAATTTTCGCGCACTGCACCGCTCCGCAAGATTGAGGTCGCGCACCAAGCAACTACTGTCATCTTACCACATTCGCATCGCAGCCGCCCAGTTTCATTTGTTCTGATAGATCTGTCTCCTAACTCAAACGACGTATTCTAGATTCTTCGAACTACTTAAACTCCATATTAGAACACATTCTCTCTCTCTTCATACATTTCTCTGAAATCACCATTCTGTGATTTCCAACGCTCACCTCGGCCAATGCTTTGCGCTCTAAATTCAAGGATACAGTGGGTGAACTTCCCTACCCCACCTTTTCGATCCAGAAATGACCTCGAAGAGTTAGGCAGCTCCCTACCTGTATCTCTATCATCTTTGAGATGAATCCAACATTCTAGAACTTTTCCTAATCTAGTCCTCTTCTCTCTTCTTTTAAATTGTTTTCACCTTCTAGAGCTCCTCCCGTCACTCTTCCTATCGTGTTTCTGTCTATCTCCAAGTACTTTACCTGCGAGAAAAGGACCCCCATCCTACTGGGGAGGAAAAATCGTTTTGCACTTTGATTGCGTTGCAATAGTACGTGACGATTTCCAGGTGGTGATCTTGGATACTATGGAAATACAACAGCTTCCGTGGAAAAAGGGTTCGAAAGGGGTATCATGGCGGTGCCACAGCCTCCTATGACGAGAGAATGAGCCGCGCCTAATTCTCTCAGTCATGGAGGTGTCCACCCTATAGGATCCTTTACCTTTTCAACTAAACTAGAAAACCTAGGTTTAACTCTGCTTGTTTCTCGGGCTATTAGCCACAGGGACGCTGCCATCTTAGGAATTATTGTTATCTCAAATTCCAGAAATCACTTTAAATCTTATACTTTCATCCCAAATCCTGCAAAATATATTTTCCATGATCACTAAAAAAAAAATCTTTTCTCAGTAGAAAATACAATTATCTACTTGCTCCTCTTCCTCACGTCCTTTCTGATATTTCTCAAAAAATGTTCTCTTACATTTGGCCTTCTTCCTCTGTGCCCTCCTTTAGTATCGACAACACAAACTGCCGTGTTAACCATTCACTAAAGGCTGAACTCTAATGCTAAAACATTGCCTTACTAATTAAACCTGAGGAAGCAATCTCCGGTGCTTATTCGTTTCTTCAGTCCACCTCCTATCCAACATAATTTAATCGGCTAAAATTGTAATTCTTTTAAGATCTTATTCTCTGCTTAGTATATATATATATATATATGTATATTACTATATAGGTAATATAATATAATATATTATATAGTATATAATATATATAGTATATATATATATATAATACTATATATATATATAATAGCGTACTATATATAAATATACATATATCAAAATTATATATAAGTATAGTATAGTTAATATTATATATATATATATATGTGTAGGTACTATATTATAATAGATTATACTATGCAGGGTGTTCTCAGGGTATGTTTACAGCGGTGTATCACGTACGGGATGTTTAAGTATGAAATGTGTAGGAATATAAGTTCGATTATTAGTCTTAAAGAGGATGGATATGGTACGTTGGTGCCTGCGCACGCGCAATACGAAAAACGCAGCACCAAGACATAGCGAATGGTCGAATGGGATAAGATAGTAATTCTTTTTATGGCTTCGTTTGAAATGGCACATAAAAAATGAGGGTGGGGTCGTTCCTCTTCAACATTTTTGATACCAGTTTGTTCGTTTCCACGCACCATGTTACAACATAACAACTAGTACGCTCCTCGTCATAGAACATAATTACATTTGCTTAAGTAAATACATTACATTTACAGGTGGATAAAGGCTCAATGTTACCGAACAATCCAGTTTTTAAACAGTGAATGTAGAAAAGGTTGAAGAAAACAATGGTATTCAACAGTTAGTTCATAATATCGATACAAGTGTAACGAATAACGTTGTTTGAATAGTATGCTATCACAAATTTAACACCTGATGTAAATCCATATCCACCAGCATTGCAAGAAGTGGTAGAAGAAAACTCAGGTCGTTGCACTGTTACCAACAGTATTTACAATGTCGTTCGAAGACGCTTCCATCCAAGCGAATTACATGCCTCAGTCCCTGCTGGCGTCAGGTGTTTCATTGCATGCCTGAATGGAACATGATGCCGGCCTGAATGCCCTACCCTGCGACTTGGTTATTCGACGTCGAAGATCATCCGGCGATGGTTTACATGGGTCCATAAAATCCCAGCGTACTCACAGGTATGATGAAGATACCCCACAAAAGTAGTCCGAGGTGGTGTTAAGTCGGGTGACACGCGTCAGGCCATGAAAGGATTACCAAATCTTCCGATCCATCTCCCGGAAAGTTCTGTCGAGGTTTAGTTCTCACTATAGCCTGCATTATGTTCTGGCACCATCCTCTACTT
>JABUQX010108072.1:0-22295 GCA_015478945.1 Trachelipus rathkii | reverse complement strand
AGCCTGCCGAGCACGAAACCAACCTCACAATGGCATCTCGGTCAAACATTAACGAACTTAAACAGACAGTAAGATCAAGCCGCACCCATTGGGTTATCAAGACCTGGTCCCAGTCAAACCACACAGAACCAATCAGCCAGACCAATATTGTTCATGCAAATCCGACCAAAGCATCCTAGGGCTTGCTTGTCAAGAATTAACTTGCATAGCTTATGTACACCAAACGTCCTAAAACATGCTCCCTTTGCAAATTCACAAAACATCCTAGGCCTTGTCAATAACTTACCCATAGATTACCACAAAACTTCCTGAAATCTGACAAGAAAAAAAACGGTATAGCTAAAGCTAACCCACCGTCGCCAACACCACAGCGTGCAAGCTTTAATAACTTTATCCGCGAAGTAACACTGCCGAGTTCGTAACCTTAATAGACTACTGTGACTAACAAACCCGCTAATTTGGCTTTACTATAATAAACTATATGACACTGATGCACAAACCATCTATATACCTAATCCATCCTTCTTAAAATGTTGCACGACTCGAGTCATTCTGCAACCAACGCCTCCGTGTCGCAAAACAATTCCAAAACTTTAACAACCCTGTTGCTGACATGAATGCTTTCTTACATTCAAGCATTGGCATTGCTGTCTTCTTAATGTTTCTTACTTGCCCCCGTGCGTTCTCCCATCCTGTGCCGGCGGCGTGGTGCTCTACTAAGCCGACCGTGAATTTATTGGTCTCGTATTATCAATAGAGGTAAAAATATTTTGTAGACTTGTATCATATGCCCCTCTGAGAAATTGCCCTCTTCTACCATGAAAAACATTGCCTCACTCCTCTTCAGGCCTCGTCCTCATAGGCCTCTGACCTCTCAAACCCAGAAATCACTTTAGTGTGTCTCTACATTTAACGCTGAACATTGTTCTAAGTCTTTTAAATAAAAGGATCCCAAACTTGTCGCACAATACTCTATTACTGGCCCTAACATAGCTATTTATACAGTTGTTTCTTTATAACTTCCTTGCTCTTGTAAACATCATTACGACTTATTATGCCCAGCATCTGTATTAGCTTTATTTCTGTGGCTTCCAAACACTGTTAGCCCTACTTTTCAAATTACTGCTTATAAGCACACCCTAAATCTTGTTTCTTGGTCCACAGCACCTCAACAGCCACATTGTTCGCCATTCAGCATTGTCAGTTAAAACTTTTATTGTAGAAATCCTAGATGAAGAGAAAACTTAAGTTTCATTAATTCATTTGCCAACTTATCTGCCGCCACCCAAAAGAGTTTTATTCCACAGAGCATCATTTTGAATATTCTATGTACATCCTTGCAACAAGTACAGTACCAAAAATACAGATAATTTTAGCTTTAGAGTCATCAGTGCAAACCTTTAATAACCCGGCGTGAGCTTCGAGAAGAGGAGTGGTCTAACATTATTATTACAAGGTATATGACGGAACAATTAGGTTACCCCAGCACACGAACCCTATGGAAGACACCACTCTTCATCATTCTCCCTGGATGACATTGCCATTTCAGTTGTGCACACTGTTATTTTTTTACAAAAACCACTCTTTAATCCAAACCATGCTACCCACTTCCACGTATACCACAACGCACATAACGTCAGCTTCATCAGGGCTTATGCCGGGCGGCCACCATTTTACCCCCGTCAAAGAAAACCCCGGAATTCATAATCTCCTGATTTCGATTGAGACAGCCTCTTATCCTCTTCTTTGAGTTTCTCCCCACAAACTCCGTCACTTTCATCCTCCGTACACTCTCCCATCTTTTCACCTGCGACCTCAATCCACCTTTTTCTTCGCCGGTCTCTCCCAGCCGCGCTTGCATTCCAGCACACGCTCACCACCATGACACTCCCGCCTAACCAACCGCCTTCATCCTCCAATCCTTTCGACAATCTCAAAGTCCGATCGCAATATACTCCCATTTTATTCTCTCATTTACCCGCTTCTTCACACCACACAACTCTCTAATATGTTCCAGTTTCTCATTTTATCAATTTCTCATGCCTGAACACCGTTCCTAAAATGCTCCATCCTCGTACACACCATCTGTTCGACCTTTAGAGTCTATACCTTCTTCATTCCAGACCATAGTTCTCATTAGTTCATTACATCTCATACTCTTAACACAGGTAAACAACAATACCCCTCATGTAGCACCCTAGCGCTAGCTCACAAGGACTAGTCCCTTTACATCCACAAAAGATTGGAATTGCTCCAGCCACCTTCCTGCCATCTCAACTTTTCTACTACACTCTGCATTCATCCGTTCCCTTCTTGCATCCAAATACTATACGGGTATTGGTGTACAGATTCAAGCCACTTGCTTCAGCTGCCTCACGAATCTACTACATAACCTTCACACCGAGAGCTGTCCTCACTCGCAACCCATTAAACCTCACTCTTTCTATCTATCTTTACTTTCAAACCCCCTCCTGTACAACACCATGGCACACTCTTCGATACCAATCTTCTCTAAAGCCCTTCTAAGTTTTGCCACAACAAACCAAATCATTCGCACTACTAGATAGGAGCGCACCCTCCACTCTTTTCCATTCTCCACAATTCTAACACCCCTTTCTTGCCACAAAAAAAAAAATTTGTTTATTTTTTTTCTGTTTATTGACATTCCCTTTTGTTTTTTTTTTTTTTTTGCATAAAAAAACCCCCAATGCCACATACCAATATGGAGATAACCAATGGAGTCATAAAACACATCCTTGCCTCACATATCTGATTCCTTTAATATCTATTTCAAAATCCATGGCTTTGAATTTTTACAAACATTTTTGGTATCACTGCTGTCTTTATTTTTATTGTCCATTCCACGAGTTCAAGATCGATCTACCACGCCCAAGCTAATTGGCAAATGATGCTGAACTTTCATATTTCTCCTCGTAAATTGGACCTGTTGCAAAGTTCCATAATACCCATAAACACAATTTATTGGCTTTTCTATCCTCATCTTTGCTCCTATCATATATGTTTCAATGTGAAAGATTTGATTTACATATCCCTTCAACCACTCCTAAATGCCCTTGTTCTTCACACCAATGCAGGCCCTTCAGTTACTTGACTCACTCTTTCGACCAAACTACCAGTTTATAATTTTCTCCACAACTCCCAATAAGCTAATTCCCCTATCCTTTAATTCCTACAGTTATCAGTATCCCCCTTACCCCTTATATGTGTACTATTACCTCCAATCGCCTTCGGAACTATACCCCCTCAATCCCCATAAACCGCTTTTGTTACACAACTTCCAAATTCCAATCAACAACCATCTCTCCTCCGTTCTTTATCCTCTTCACCGAGTAAGTTTCATCTCATTAACCTGCAGATTTACCATTTCTTAACTTTCTCACTCACCTGCCCATTAAAACCTCTTCCTTTCTAATGACCGCATCCTGAAAATACTTATATTCCTCCTTGTACCATTAAACCAACACACACTTCCACTATTCATCTCTTCATTCAGTCTACAGATGTTTATTCCATCCTCTGTACCATTAAACAACACACCATTCACTATCATTCTCTTCATTATTGCGAATGTTATGCAAATTTTCGAAAATGCTCCTCCGACACCTCGCTCACATTTATTGCTATCCAGGCCTTACGGGCAAAGCACCATCCCTATTTATTATCCTAAGCAGGCATTCCCCTTATTTCATTTGGTAACCTTATAGTATATCAGTATATATATACTATATAGTATATAATATACTATAGATATATATATAGATACTTATAATATTATATATATATACTATAGTATATATAGATATATTATAGATATAAATATATATTATATCATATATATAATATATATATATATATATACTATATATATATAATATATACTACTATTATATATATATAATATCATAATATATTACTATATATATATACTTATCATATATATATATACCTATATACAGTATATATATATATTGTTAAAGAAAGAACAGATAATAGGGAAGCTAAAGACATTAAACTGGCTTGCGAGCGACTAGTTTCATGTCAGTAACCGCAACGGGTTCATATTGTCCTCCGGAGCTCGGCGAAACATGGCGGTGGTTCCTAATCCCGGAGAAGCGCAGTTAATTCTTACCTGTCCGCTATCCTCATATGCTTCTTGTCCCTTAAACACTCTTATTATAGATTGCGCATCTACTTAGTGCACAATTATGTTAACACTATATATATACGCTATATATAGTATATTATACTATATGATATATACTCACGTCACCTGGACACTAGCTACGCTACAGGACGTATATCTCCCCTTAACTCCCGTCATTCTACTGCTATTCACGTAATCACCCATATATGTAGCTCACCGAACTACTTTAGCGCCCGTACACGCCAGATCAGCTCAGCCCAGTGATATAGGTATTCACAGGTACTACTGATAGCCTATATTACTAAGTGACCTCTTATAAACGTATCTGGCAGTCGGTGTCATGTATTAGAGTATGGGTACTATACTATTACGTCAGGCGTACTGTACGTCGGCACTCTCATCGTAATAATAGTACCTATGACTTATCATACTACTATGATACTATATATTAATATCATATATATCATATATATATATATGATATTAATATGATAATATATACTAGATATATATATATATACATACTATACTAATACTAGACTCGCTATATTATTCTTATATGACTTTTTAGCTTATGCATTACATCCCTTAGCTATCTTATTACGAAACTAGTCTAATACGCTCATAGTGATCATTAGACCGGGTAGCTAATACTATACTACATATATATATTATATTAATGTACTATACTAGTACAGCTACTATAGTCACATAAATACGACTATATACTATACTATGTACTTAGACCGATAGTATATACTAATAGCATACGATACTCCGTGCGAACTACATCATTATAGTATACTACGTAGTAGATCGCATGAGATACCCGAGTATGGTAACATCATTTGCCTCTCTGTGCTAGAAATGGCTCGCATACATTCGTCGGACCAAGAGCCATCGCCAGCAAGTTTACGACTTCATACCAAAGAATACTCGGGCACTCCTGATATGCACCCCTCAGCACTCCTAGCAGCAGTTCCGACCAGCTTACCATCACTACAGCAAAACGAATGCAGCAACTATCATCCTCGAGCATCATATCTGCGTACAAAGATATACTCGCCGTACTAAGCCTGAGACACTCTCTATCACTCATACGTGCTACTCTAAGCCCTATATTAATAATAAACGCCCTCACTATATTATATATCATATACAACCTCAATTACCTATGACTAGAGACACATGCAGCACACCCAATAAGGCTCGCACTCCAACTATATAAAGGTAAGCGGACTCGTAGAAGCAGCTCTCTAGCTACTATGATACTATATACGTATATACTATATACGTATATATATACTATATATTAATATAGTATACTATCACTCGACTTTAGTCCTCCGTTAAGAAACAGTTCAGAAATCAGGAAAAAAATTCATGTGATACCAGATCCTATTCTTTCAGGTATAGATTCGCCACGACCTGCAATTTTATAGTGTGCCTAAATTCCTTCCACCCTTCAATCTCTGTTCTTCATTTAGAAGAATATGCGAAATTGGCAGGCTATAACGTCTGGTGAAGGTAAGGAGGCACATGATGAGTCCAACTAACAAGTATTTTAACAGAAACAACCATTGGATTACCAGAGCCTAATGCGGCAATTGTGGACTGTAATGGAGCCGGTCCACCTTGTTCTTTGATCCATTTTCTTCAAATTATAACAGTAGAGCTTGTGAACAAATTCCCTCAATAACGAGTATGCTGAACATGATATAATTTCTCACCTTAGTTTTCTTTAGTTTTGGTAGTGCTTACTTACGTGTTGCTCATTTTCTGTTACTCCTTTAAAAACATAGGACCTCTATGACGATTAAGCTATCTGGATTCCAGTAGTGACCCTAATTCAATCCATCAATAGTGATCTCTTGTGTCATTAGTAGTATGGCTACCATATTGGACGAAAATGACCGCGACCTTTTGACCTTTTCTGACCATGACCTTTTTGAGTCAATTTTACCTGACCTTGACACAGCCTTCACTGGGCGCAATACTGGTGACACTTTGGTCTTCCATGGAGTCATTTTTGGCCCTGGTATTTTGAGAACCCAAATTTTTGAGAACCCAAATTTTTTATGAGAACCCAAATTTTTGGCAGCCTTTTTTGGGAACCCAAATTTTTTGAGAACCCTAATTTTTTGAGAACCCTAATTTTTTGGCAACCCTAATTTTTTGGCAACCCCAATTTTTTCGGCAACCCTGATTTTTGGCAACCCTTCGAAGAAGGGTTGCGCCCGTTGTACGTATTGCCCCCTATTTTACGCCCCCTTACTTTAAGAGCCATGGGTCAATTTTCATACGGTAATTTTGATCTTATTTAGGGGCTTAGCCCTATTTTTGATGTCTTAACCTTTTTTGTCCTTCCCCTTTGCTCCAAAGTTTGACAGATACCATGGGTCAATTTTGACCCACGTTAATTTTTTGTCCTTCATGGGTCAATTTTGACCCACGGTAATTTTTTGTCCTTCCTTTAGGGGCTTAGCCCTTTTTGATGTCTTAACCTTGTTTGACCATGATATTTAGTCCTTGACCTTGCCATATACCATGGGTCATTTTTGGCCCACGCCAATTTTCTGGCCACTCGTGCCCCACCCGTCACATATTTCGTTCCTAACTTGAACGCATGTATGGATCTATCCTAACTTGAACACACACACACACACACACACACACTTACACTTATACACACATTCACTATGACACTTATACACACATTCACTATGACACTTACATTTACACATAGACACTTACATTTACACTTATACACACGTACAAACACACTACCATCCCTTTGGTCGTCCATGGGTCAATTTTGACCCACGGTAATTTTTTGTCCTTCCTTTAGGGACTTAGCCCTTTTTTGATGTCTTAACCTTGTTTGACCATGATATTTCAGCCTTGACCCTGCCATATACCATGGGTCAATTTTGACCCACGCTAACTTGATGGCTTTGATGGTTCCCAATCACCGTAAGAAGTATCTAGGGATGTTCTATTAGTGTTCTATGAGTATTAGATGAGTGCCAGGTGAGTGCCAAGTGAGTGCCAAGTGAGTGCCAATGAGTGCCAAGTGAGTGCCAAGTGAGTGCCACATAGTGCCAAGTGAGTGCCACATAGTGCCAACTGAGTGCCACTTTTTTCAAGCCTTTTCTAGCCTCCCCTGAGCCTAGAATAGCCCTAATATGGGTGTCTACCCCTAGGTTATAAGGTATGAGGATTCGATTGGTGTATATTACAAGTTGCTAGGATGCTTCCTACTATGAGTTAGTCTTTTTCTATCACTTATAGCCTATATATATATATATATATATATATATTATATATATATATATATATATATATATATATATATATATATATATATATAACTATATATATATATATATATTTATATTTATATATTATATATTATATATATATATATATATATATATATATATATATATATATATATATATATATATATATATATATATATATATATATATATATATATATATATATATATATATACACACACACCTACACACATACACTATGACACTTACACACATTCACTATGACACTTATAAGCGCTTACACTCTCCATAGACACTTACATTAAACCATATACACTTACACTCACACCCACACACAGATACACTTACGTTTACACTCACACACTTGATATTTTGATGCCTCAACTTTGATGCCTCAACTTTGATGCCTCAGCATTAATGCCTCAGCATTGATGCCTCAACTTTGAAGGTTCATCTTTGATGACGTCATCTTTGATACCATCTATATTGATGATTCATCTTTGATGAAATCATCTTTGATAGCTCATCTCTACCCTACATCAAAGAACAGAGTTAATATTAATGTCTTCCCCTAGTTCATAAGCGTACCATCAGGGCGCCGCATGCGCCCTCCGCGTGAAGTCCCACGAACCCGCACCCGCAGGTGCGACCCGCCGCGTCCCCGTCCGCCCGCAGGCGCAATATTTCCGCGTTCCCGCCCTCCGCGTGCGCCCTCAGGCGCAATATCCCCGCGCGAATGAAAAATATATATACTACGAGTCATTCATTTTTATTTCATACTTAAACATTTCAAAGAATTTCTTTTCAAATATACTATGAGTCATTCATTTTTATTTCATACTTAAACATTTTTATTAAAAACATTTTCGCGAACCTAAAACTGTAACTCATTACAGACATCTTTTATATTTTACTTAATACTTTTTAATTTATAAATTTTTAAAAATTGTATGTAAGAAGAAAAAACCAGAGTGTCTGATGTATAAACATTTTATTTTACTACAATTGTACGAAATTTTATTAAAAACATTAACATTACATACCTTAAAGCAGTAAATCAGTAAATCAATAGAGGTGTTACCTAACACCTAAGGGGGATTAGTATGCTTTTGTTTTACTGCTTTACTGCTTTAACTCATGTTTTACTGCTTTAACTTTCTGCTTTACTGCTTTAACTCACTGTTTTACTGCTTTAACTCACATATTTATTAACATTACATACCTTAAAGCAGTAAATCAGTAAATCAATAGAGGTGTTACCTAACACCTAAGGGATTAGTATGCTTTTGTTTTACTGCTTTACTGCTTTAACTTTCTGCTTTACTGCTTTAGCTTTCTGCTTTACTGCTTTAACTCACATACATTACATACCTTAAAGCAGTAAATCAGTAAATCAATAGAGGTGTTACCTAACACCTAGGGGGGATTAGTATGCTTTTGTTTTACTGCTTTACTGCTTTAACTTTCTGCTTTACTGCTTTAACTTTCTGCTTTACTGCTTTAACTTTCTGCTTTACTGCTTTAACTCATATGTTTTACTGTTTTAACTCATATATTTATTAACATTATGTTTTTTATTTTGTTTTAATACTTTTTATTTATTTTATTATTATTTTTATTTATTTTTATTATTATTTTTATTATTTTTATTATTTTATTTTATTTTTATTATTATACTTAGTGTTATTTACTTCATGCCTATTGTTATTATTATTTAGAACACACATTCACTATGACACTTATACACACATTCACTATGACACTTATACACACATTCACTATGACACTTATACACACATTCACTATGCCACTTACATTTACCCATAGACACTTACATTTACACTTATACACACGCGGTCACACACACACACACACACACACACACACACACACACACACACACACACACACACTTACACTTATACACACATTCACTATGACACTTATACACACACATTCACTATGACACTTACATTTAGCCATAGACACTTACATTTACACTTATACACACACACACACACACACACACACACACACACTCACACACAGATTTACTTACACACACACACTTACACACACAGATTTACTTACACTCACACAGATTTACTTACACTCACACACAGATTTACTTACATTTACACTTACACACACACACACACAGATTTACTTACACTCACACACAGATTTACTTACACACGCAGATTTACTTACACATATAACGTATAATTTATTAAAACATTTTATGTTTTAATTAAACACGAACATTTATATTACTCATTCAAATATAACTAAAATTATTTCAAAGTTTCTTAAAACTTCTATAATAAATCAATCATTATCTTTGAACAAAGAAATTATTACTCATTGTTATTATTATTATTTTTATAACTATCAAGTTTTAAAATAACTTTTACTAAAATTTTATGAAATTTTATTAAAAACATATTTTACGTACCTTAAAGCAATAAATCAGTAAATCAGTAAGGTCAGCCCCTAGCACCCCTCTACACCAAGCTATGCCACGTTATGTTCTATTGACTTACTGCTTTACATCATCTTTAGCCATGTAATAAGTATAAAAATAAGTTCTTCTCTGCTAACATAACATGTATTTTATTAAAATCTTTCTAAGTTCTTATTTAAAAATAACAATTATTCACTTACATTTATATTATTCGCTCGATGTTAACTAAAAATATTTCAAAGTTTTTTTAAATAATTCGGATTTTCTTTATTATTATTATTATTATTATCTATGTACATTGACAATCCATCACGAGAAAACACAACAACCCGCACTCCTTACAGATACGAAACTGACCTCTCTCTGTAAAATGTGTTGTAGGATAATCCTTTTTGTATCCCGGGGCGATTTAGACCTAATTCCAGGTCAAAATATATTTCAAACTGACCTTTTTCTGTAAAATGTGGTGCAATAACTACGTTAGGCCTAAATTTAGGACTAAATTTAGGATAAGCCTTTTTGTATCCCAGGCTGATTTAAGCCTAATACCAGGTCAAAAGGTAATTCCAGTATAGACAAGAATCGAGAATCAATGTTATTATTATTTTATAAATATATTTCAAACTGAAACATGCTGGATCGGTAAGATCCTTTAAGCAGGTAAGAAGGAAATGTTTACCTTTCTTGTGAGTGGACGGAGTAATCCTTATCTCTATATGACCTCGTATGTGATTGGTCGAGAATTATTTTATCGCTTTTTGGTTTTACGTATGTAAAAACATGTTTTTTCATATCCTGAACCTTACCTGTGATTGGATGAAAATTATATTTGAGGATGCGTGTTTTAGACCCAAACTCATTTTAAAATCATACTCGTTTTAGCTGTTAAGCGGTGCACAAGCTCTCTGGTTTGTAATAAAAGTGTTCTATTTTCACTAAGTGTATATCATGAATCACCTTAACAAGTATACCTCAATACAAGACATTATCCAGTGGGAAATCAAGATCCCCGGAAGTAGGGTTTCATTCTTATATAAAAGAAAACCCGATGGATTTGAATTTTTCAAGTGTGCTACCCAATCACCCTGTTATAATACCAAGCGTATTTTCGTGAGTCCAGATGAATTACTTTGTATATGTAATCACACTGAAGAGTGGCTTACAGAATACTTTAAACCAAGCGCAGCTTTAAACTGGACCGAAACAGTTATTAGCCTGTGTGAAGAAACCAGCGATAAGCAACTTACTCTAGCATTTTATAAACATCAAAACATAATCAGTTTGGAAGTTAGATTATGGGAGAGAAATAATGAAACAGCAGTATTTGAACCTACATCATTTGGATTCTACATTTCAGGCCTAGCGCAGATGAAATATATGTTAGAGGTACGTAAGCGAATGTTAATACAGATGAAGAAGACATTTGTGTTATCTAATTACGTAACCGTAATTCATTACATGTTATACCAAGAATACTACGCATTTAAGAAAACCCTGATTGATGATCCTACGCACATCATCGATCGCTTCCTAAGTTCTATAGACGTACAGAAATTCATTTATCTACTTAGAAAACAATGGCAAGAAAGTATTTATGCAGGTGACCCCGAATGTAAATATACTATGATATCTGAGCGGGAACTTTTTACGTATGTGTTAACTGAATGTATTAATGAGACACGAAACTATATCATCGATAATGATATAAATGATTGGCATATTTGCAAAGATTTAGAGAATTTTAATATAAAATAATCATAAACATTATGTGTAAAATGTATGTGGAAGTGTTATATATAATAATATTCCTGTATTATATTTAATGTGAACCTTATATATAAAATCATTGTAAATATATTTAACACTCTTGTATATATTTAATTTTAGCCTTATATATATATATATATATATATATATATATATATATATATATATATATATATATATATATATATATATATATATATATTACTATAAGTTAATGATTATTAAATTTCTAATTATATAGTAAAGTTTTTATTATCCTTATTTTTACTTTCTTAAATAAATATTTACATGTATGTTAAGAGTTTAAATAAACGAGCCCCAGGTTCAGGATATGAAAAAACATGTTTTTACATACGTAAAACCAAAAAGCGATAAAATAATTCTCGACCAATCACATACGAGGTCATATAGAGATAAGGATTACTCCGTCCACTCACAAGAAAGGTAAACATTTCCTTCTTACCTGCTTAAAGGATCTTACCGATCCAGCATGTTTCAGTTTGAAATATATTTATAAAATAATAATAACATTGATTCTCGATTCTTGTCTATACTGGAATTACCTTTTGACCTGGTATTAGGCTTAAATCAGCCTGGGATACAAAAAGGCTTATCCTAAATTTAAGCCTAAATTTAGGCCTAACGTAGTTATTGCACCACATTTTACAGAAAAAGGTCAGTTTGAAATATATTTTGACCTGGAATTAGGCCTAAATCACCCCGGGATACAAAAAGGATTATCCTACAACACATTTTACAGAGAGAGGTCAGTTTCGTATCTGTAAGGAGTGCGGGTTGTTGTGTTTTCTCGTGATGGATTGTCAATGTACATAGATAATAATAATAATAATAATAAAGAAAATCCGAATTATTTAAAAAACTTTGAAATATTTTTAATTAACATCGAGCGGATAATATAAATGTAAGTGAATAATTGTTATTTTTAAATAAGAACTTAGAAAGATTTTAATAAAATACATGTTATGTTAGCAGAGAAGAACTTATTTTGTTATTTTTATACTTATTACATGGCTAAAGATGATGTAAAGCAGTAAGTCAATAGAACATAACGTGGCATAGCTTGGTGTAGAGGGGTGCTAGGGGCTGACCTTACTGATTTACTGATTTATTGCTTTAAGGTACGTAAAATATATGTTTTTAATAAAATTTCATAAAATTTTAGTAAAAGTTATTTTAAAACTTGATAGTTATAAAATTTATAAACAAAAAGTATTAACAGTTAATAATAAATTCTTTGTTCAAAGATAATGATTGATTTATTATAGAAGTTTTAAGAAACTTTGAAATAATTTTAGTTATATTTGAATGAGTAATATAAATGTTCGTGTTTAATTAAAACATAAAATGTTTTAATAAATTATACGTTATATGTGTAAGTAAACGTGTGTGTGTGTAAGTAAATCTGTGTGTGAGTGTAAGTAAATCTGTGTGTGTGTGTGTGTGTGTGTAAGTGTAAATGTAAGTAAATCTGTGTGTGAGTGTAAGTAAATCTGTGTGAGTGTAAGTAAATCTGCGTGTGTAAGTAAATCTGTGTGTGAGTGTAAGTAAATCTGTGTGTGTGAGTGTGTGTGTGTGTGTGTGTGTGTGTGTATAAGTGTAAATGTAAGTGTCTATGGCTAAATGTAAGTGTCATAGTGAATGTGTGTATAAGTGTCATAGTGAATGTGTATAAGTTAAACAGGGTGTGTGTGTGTGTGTGTGTGTGTGTGTGTGTGTGTGTGTGTGTGTGTGTGTGACCGCGTGTGTATAAGTGTAAATGTAAGTGTCTATGGGTAAATGTAAGTGGCATAGTGAATGTGTGTATAAGTGTCATAGTGAATGTGTGTATAAGTGTCATAGTGAATGTGTGTTCTAAATAATAATAACAATAGGCATGAAGTAAATAACACTAAGTATAATAATAAAAATAAAAATAAAATAATAAAAATAATAAAAATAATAATAAAAATAAATAAAAATAATAATAAAATAAATAAAAAGTATTAAAACAAAATTAAAAAACATAATGTTAATAAATATATGAGTTAAAACAGTAAAACATATGAGTTAAAGCAGTAAAGCAGAAAGTTAAAGCAGTAAAGCAGAAAGTTAAAGCAGTAAAGCAGAAAGTTAAAGCAGTAAAGCAGTAAAACAAACGCATACTAATCCCTTAGGTGTTAGGTAACACCTCTATTGATTTACTGATTTACTGCTTTAAGGTATGTAATGTATGTGAGTTAAAGCAGTAAAGCAGAAAGTTAAAGCAGTAAAGCAGAAAGTTAAAGCAGTAAAGCAGTAAAACAAAAGCATACTAATCCCTTAGGTGTTAGGTAATAACACCTCTATTGATTTACTTACTGATTTACTGCTTTAAATTCGGTAAACTATTACACTTTACTATAATAACAGTAAAACAGTGAGTTAAACAGTAAAACATGAGTTAAAGCAGTAAAACATGAGTTAAAGCAGTAAAGCAGTAAAACAAAAGCATACTAATCCCCCTTAGGTGTTAGGTAACACCTCTATTGATTTACTGATTTACTGCTTTAAGGTATGTAATGTTAATGTTTTTAATAAAATTTCGTACAATTGTAGTAAAATAAAATGTTTATACATCAGACACTCTGGTTTTTTCTTCTTACATACAATTTTTAAAAATTTATAAAGTATTAAGTAAATTAAGTATGAAATAAAAATGAATGACTCATAGTATATTTGAAAAGAAATTCTTTGAAATGTTTAAGTATGAAATAAAAATGAATGACTCATATTATATATATTTTTCATTCCCGCAATGTTTAAGTATGAAATAAAAATGAATGACTCGTAGTATATATATTTTTCATTCGCGCGGGGATATTGCGCCTGCGGGCGCACGCGGCGGGCGGGAACGCGGAAATATTGCGCCTGCGGGCGCTCGCGGCGCCTGCGGGCGCTCGCGGCGGACGGGAACGCGGCGGGTCGCACCTGCGGGTGCGGGTTCGTGGATCTTCACGCGGAGGGCGCATGCGGCGCCCTGGTGGTTAGCTTATGAACTAGGGAAGACATTAATATTAACTCTGTTCTTTGATGTAGGGTAGAGATGAGCCATCAAAGATGATTTCATCAAAGATGAATCATCAATATAGACGGTATCAAAGATGACGTCATCAAAGATGAGTCATCAAAGTTGAGGCATCAAAGTTGAGGCATCAAAGTTGAGGCATCAAAATATCAAGTGTGTGAGTGTAAACGTAAGTGTATCTGTGTGTGGGTGTGAGTGTAAGTGTATATGGTTTAATGTAAGTGTCTATGGAGAGTGTAAGCGCTTATAAGTGTCATAGTGTGTATAAGTGTCATAGTGAATGTGTGTATAAGTGTCATAGTGTATGTGTGTAGGTGTGTGTGCAAGTAATATATATATATATATATATATATATATATATATATATATATATATATATATATATATATATATATATATATATATATATATATATATATATATATATATATATATATATATATATATATATATATATATAGGCTATAAGTGATAGAAAAAGACTAACTCATAGTAGGAAGCATCCTAGCAGGTTGTAATATACACCAATCGAATCCTCATACCTTATAACCTAGGGGTAGACACCCATATTAGGGCTATTCTAGGCTCAGGGGAGGCTAGAAAAGGCTTGAAAAAAGTGGCACTCAGTTGGCACTATGTGGCACTCACTTGGCACTATGTGGCACTCACTTGGCACTCATTGGCACTCACTTGGCACTCATCTAATACTCATAGAACACTAATAGAACATCACTAGATACTTCTTACGGTGATTGGGAACCATCAAAGCCATCAAGTTAGCGTGGGTCAAAATTGACCCATGGTATATGGCAGGGTCAAGGCTGAAATATCATGGTCAAACAAGGTTAAGACATCAAAAAAGGGCTAAGTCCCTAAAGGAAGGACAAAAAATTACCGTGGGTCAAAATTGACCCATGGACGACCAAAGGGTTGGCAGTGTGTTTGTACGTGTGTATAAGTGTAAATGTAAGTGTATATGGGTAAATGTAAGTGTCATAGTGAATGTGTGTATAAGTGTCATAGTGAATGTGTGTGTATGTGTGTGTGTGTGTGTGTGTGTGTGTGTGTGTGTGTGTGTGTGTGTGTGTGTGTGTAGGTGTTCAAGTTAGGATAGATCCATACATGCGTTCAAGTTAGGAACGAAATATGTGACGGGTGGGACACGAGTGGCCAAAAATTGGCGTGGGCCAAAAATGACCCATGGTATATGGCAAGGTCAAGGACTAAATATCATGGTCAAACAAGGTTAAGACATCAAAAAAGGGCTAAGCCCCTAAAGGAAGGACAATAAATTACCGTGGGTCAAAATTGACCCATGAAGGACAAAAAATTAACGTGGGTCAAAATTGACCCATGGTATCTGTCAAACTTTGGAGCAAAGGGGAAAAAAAGGTTAAGACATCAAAAAATAGGGCTAAAGCCCTAAATGAAGATCAAAAAAATTACTGTGGGCAAAAATTGACCCATGATCGAAAAAATTAGGGGGCGTAAAATAGGGGGCAATACGTACAACGGTTGCTTACGCCAGCTTCCTTTTGCGCATACGCGTAGCCAAAGACCTCAGAGGTTGCCCAGTTACAGGTTGCCAAAAATTAGGGTTGCCAAAAAAATTGGGGTTCTCAAAAAATTAGGGTTGCCAAAAAATTTGGGTTCTCAAAAAATTAGGGTTCTCAAAAAATTTGGGTTCTCAAAAAATTTGGGTTCTCAAAAAATACTGTGGGCCAAAAATGACCCATGGAAGACCAAAGGGTTTGCGTCAAAAAAGGTCAAGGCCCAAAAAGGTGAAGGAAAAAAGGTCAAGGTCAGGTAAAAATTCGAGCTCAAAGGTCGCGGAGGTCAAAAAAGGTCGCGGTCATTTTCGTCCAATATGGTAGCCATACTACTGTCATTGTTAGTTATCCTCCTCTTCTTCTCCCTTGTGGATTCTACTTCAGTGTGCTGCTTGCCAAATATCCATGTAGTTTTCTCAACATATGTCTCACCCATCTCCACTTCCCCCTCTTAATGTTTCTCAATAACCTATTGTTCAACATATTCCACACCACCTCAATTGAAATAACTTCTGGTCATCTTAATCCAACTATTCTCCTAAAGAATGTCTACAAAGAATTGAACTTTATTCATTACTTCACCTGTCATTTTTCCGTGGCTCACTCTGAAATGACAATACAGATTTATCATTGCTGTCGACAATTTGTAGTTTTCTCCTTTTTGTTAACGCTGTGATTTCCAGACCTTATACAACTATGAAGTATAGGTCTACTTCTTTTTAGATGATTGTATTTTATTTTGTCATAAATATAAACTCAAACATCACCAGTAACGACCCTACAGAGAAATTTAGACATTTACGAATTATTCTGTAAACACACTACAGATTTCCAGATGCTGCTGCTTTTAGCTATCACTCAGCACTCGTGCCACAAACTTAGTAACCATCCTCCTCCTGATTGATTTTATCCAATAAAATATGTTGATAAACATCATATAGCAGTCCTACAGCAACATATGTTAATTATTTAAAATTTTATAAAAATCGATCATTTTACAGCTTCATCAGTTTTCTTCTAGGTTGCATCCAATTTTTCAGCTGAGACTATTTGACCTTTTATATCAGGTTGATAAAATCTAATTACATAAAATAAATTTTCTGTCATTAACGACTCTTATCTAAGATGCTTCTTCATTTTCATGTTTTATGAACCTTTCCAAGGTTGTTTTAACTAAATTACAAAGTTTATCACTTATTATATGAATGAAAGGCACATCAAGATGTAAAATTACCATATATTCTTATAAATTCTTTAAGAATGGATCAAATTATGTGATTGTTCTGCATTGCAACTGTCTATTTATATACGAACATTGAGAGGTACATAGAAAAGGAAGCTTATTTCTAGCAGATTGTGGTTGCGGTGATAGTTTATTTATGAAATTTTATAACATGCCGTACTGCCATGTTTATTTTGCAATTCAAGTCATGTCTCCTGCATTTTTATGGATCTATCGTTTCTGTTTAGGAAAGACAGGCTGTCATTCTTGCCACCCAATTATTCAAACATTTCCTATTTCAAACCACTTATCTCTTATAAAAGTGAAACTGTAAGCAATGTATGAAACAAACAACAAAATTTTCTTTAATTTAGTAGAATGATTGATACTAAAAGACTACACTACTTTCTTTAACTTAGTAAAATGGCTGATACTTAGTAATAATAATAATAATAATAATAATAATAATAATAATAATAATAATAATAATAATAATAATAATAATAATAATAATAATAATAATAATAATAATAATAATAATAATAATAATAATAATAATAATAATAATAATAATAATAATAAAACATTTTTTATTCTGCAAGAATATTAGAGAAAAAAATTTAACTATTTCTTATGTAATATTAATTTGTTACTTTGTATTTCTCTAATGTCCCTCTCAAACATATTTAGTATAAATAAACATTAAGAAACTAGTTTTATGGTTTTAGATTTAAAACGATCTGGTAATATAACTGATCTAACATTTTTGAGACAAAAATGTCTGTGACTACCCCTCCCTCTTTTTATTAAGATCATGAAACAATTAACCTCTTCAATGTTCAATTATAAGAAAATATTGACACTTTAATGCAATTCCACATTTTTCTATTCATACGCCACTGACTAAAACCCTTCTTCGATTCTTCCTAAATTTTTTATTTCAAATTTGAAATCTTATTATGTAAAATTGCGTTTCACATTCATCTTTCCCGTAAAATTTTCCCAGACCCTTAGAAAAACAAAAAAATGAATAAACTATCGTAATAAAATATATAGATAAATTATTGTACAATTTAACTCCTGATGATATACCAGACTCAAGGATATTTATTAAATATTTGTGTTCAATATTATAAAATATTGCGAAATTTACAATAAAAAACTCATGAATAAGAGTCACGGTGGGTCTCATAATTACAATTTCTCTATTTGTCTTGCTTCTTACTCGCTCGTGCTCGTTAACCTTTTTCAATAATTGACTTTCTTCATGAACATCACTACTTGTTTTTTACTTATACCATACAATTAGTTCTTCTATTATGTGTGAAAACCTGTTTATACAAAATTATAACTTCTTCCTAAAATTAACGCTACTTTCTCAAATTTTTCCAGCATTACAGGAAAAATCTTTTCATCGCTAGCATCTCCCATAAAATATCGACTTTTTCCCTACACATTTCAACCACTATGAAATTCGTTTAATTCTTAAAACATTGAGGTTTTTGCTTTTAACCCTGATATTTTTCAGCATTGGGAATAAAGAAACAATGAACATTGTGGTTCATTGAAATTGCAATTCTATGATATAAAATAAGATTAAATTTTTAAAAAGCTGCTTTTGAACCTTTAAATTGTTTATATCAGTCTACGATTGAGGTATGTCTTAATGAAACTCTTTCATATTTCCCTTTTCGTCTTCTTTCTCCCCCACCTTATTTTCATTTCTCTTGGTTCAAGAGTCTTTTATAATACAAGGTTTCTCTTCTATAATTACACTCTTTCTGCTTTTAAATTTTCACATCAACAACTTCAGACCTTTAAAAAGTACCAGTTATTTTAATATGAGCATTCTATTGATTTAAAGCTTATTAGAATTTTCTAAAAAAAAAAATTCTTAAATTGAGTTTTTTTAACGAGTAAGTGCTTCGCATTTGAAAAGTAGTAATGTGTCTTTCTACAGATACAACTTCAATAAGCACGATTTATTAATTTTGCTTCTAATTGTTTTTAGGCCTGTTTAAACATTGGACAGGGACAATGGACATGAGCCCAATTTTCTATTTTTATATACGCAAATTATTTCATGTATTGGTGTGAAATACCTGTTTAATGGCCAAAATACACTTCGAAAATTTATGATCTTTTTTATTTTTTAGTTTCTACTGATACATAACTAACAAAGCGTGTTTAATAAAGGAAGTTGACCAATCAAATAACACTTTACAAAAAATATTTTCGCGCGGTTAATTTTTCTTAAAATTTTCAAGTTTTTCGTATGTTTTAATCTGTTATTATTCCTAATGCATTTCTAAGGGGATACTGCATTTGATTGTAAATGCAATTTCAAATAAAAGCAGAAAGCTAATTATTAATACGTTTTGTCGTTGTCCCTACTTGCGTGCCGGTTTTTTAATGAATTTATCATAGTAAATAGATTTTATATACCAAATATTTCATTGCTTGTGAAAACCTGTTTTAATAAAAAAAATTTTAACTTCTAATTACTGCATGGGTTCTAAATTTCACCACGATTTACGAATTTTAGACTCTCTCAAGTACGATTTTTTATAAATTTTCACATTTGAAAATTTAGTGTTAATTCTTTAAATTGAAGATTTTTAACGGTGATTTTCAGCCCAAGTTCTGTTTTTGAAACATACATTGTGTTTCATTGAAACTTCAATATGAATTTCAAAAAAGCAGAAAAAAGAATTATTAAATCTTGTTTTACTGGTGTCTTAATTATTAAACTCTTGTTCAAACAAAGATGAAAGATGTGCAGTTTATATACAACAATATTTTCATTATTGTGATAACTTTTTAATAAAAAAGTTTTAACTCTAAATTTGCTTGTTTCATTCATAAATTTTCACTTTATAAATTCGTCAGTAAAGGAACTCTTAAAGATTAACGATTTTTTCATAAATTTCAACATTTTTAAAAGATATATTAGTAAAATCTTAATAAAGTTTTTCATAACGGTATTTCAGCATTGGAAAAAATAATATGTTTCAATGAAATGCAATTAAAAAAAAAAGAACGAAATAAAATGTTTTCTAAAAGATGAAAAGGGATGAAGTTGAGATTAATTTGTGTGTTCTAGGAGCTTTCGTTTCTTCTTAATTGACCGTTTTTCAAATGAATTTCAATATGTTTTGTTTCTTAGTATACCAAATATTTCATTAAGTTGTAAAAACCTGTTTTAATAAAAAATTTGAAAATTTAACTTTTCTAAATTATCCGGATTTTGTTCTAATTGATAACATATAAGCTTGAATATGCTATTAAAAGTACTTACAAAGATACGATTTTTCCTAAAATTTTCAATTGAAAAAATTATTGTTAATCTTAAAATTGAGTTTTAACCGGTATTTTTTCCGCATTTGAAAAAATATTCGTGTTTCATTGAATGCAATTCACAAGGCGGAAAACGCTGAATTCATTATATTTGGTATTTCCCGTCGAGTCTTAAATTGAACCCCGGTTTTTTTCTAATGAAATTCTCTCTAATATTTGGTTTTCTTACCAAATATTTCATTAAGTTTGAACAAATTTGTATTTAATTTAAAAAAAATTTAATTTTCTAAACATTTTTCTATGCTTCATATTATTCACATTACCAAAATATTTTAAGAACTCTTTAAACGTACGATTCGTCCTTAAATTTCAAACACCGTTTGAAATTCAATTTGTTATTAATATTCTGTTTTAACAATTGAGTTTTCTTTAATGCATTTGCCCCAGCTATCATTGTTTTAATGAATAAGAATTAACATGTGTTTCATTGAGATGCCCATTTCCCCAAAAAGCATTAAACTGTGAATCTAGATAGTTTTAGGTGTCTTGCGTCCCTTAAATTGAGTTTTTCTTAATGAATGATTATCAACAATTTATTAATTGTTTTAAATTTATACTCATCAAGATATCTCTCCGACTCTTGACTCTCTCTGCTCTCTCTGCTCTCTCTCTTTCTCTCTCCTCCCGCTTCTCCCTCTGTCTCTCCTCTCTCTCGTCTCTCTCCCTCCTCTCGTTCTCTCTCTCTCTTGCTCTCTCCCGGCTGCTCTCGTTCTTATAATACATCTGGACTACTATCTTTCTCTCTCACTCTTTCTCTCGGCTCGCTCTCTCTCTCTCGTTCTGTCTCTTACTCTCATACCCGTCGCTTTCTTTAAATTGCTTTCACACTAAGTAAACTCGTTAGACACTCAGTAACACCGCTTTTTTTTTTTTTTGTGTTATATTTCTCACAAATCAAATATTTAACTCTTCAATCCTTAACTTCCAATCATTTACCTAATTCCCTTAAATTTCTTCGACTGTTTTTAACTGCTCTCTCGGTCCTGCTTCATCCTGGCATCTCTTATCATCTACTCAATCTCTCCTTCTCTCTGCTTCTCTCTTCATTCTTCTCTCCTCTCTCTCTGTCTACATACATATCTCTTTTCCCTTCTTTTAGAATGAATCAATTTCTCGAAAAAACTTCAATCTGAGGAATTTTTTTTGAAATTGCAATTTTCTTGTCCCAATAAGCAAAGCTTTTCTTACTTTACATTGTTCTCTTCATCTCGTCTCTTCCTCTTCTCTCTTTGGCTCCTGCCTACTCATCAGCATGCCTTTTTTTCTCTCATTGTCACATGTCGGTTCTTTCTCATCATCTCTTCTTCTTCTCTTCATACCAAACTAACTTCTCTCATTTACTTCTTCTGGCGTACGTCTCTGCTCATCTCCTTGCTTTTCATAAAAACTTCTTTATCTCTCTTC
>JABUQX010108071.1:17500-21218 GCA_015478945.1 Trachelipus rathkii | reverse complement strand
TATTTTCTAAAAAACTCAATATCAAGCATCTTATTTTAATTGTAAGATTAGAATTGTTTTTGATGCTTTTTTTCAAGCCCGTTTCTGTGTGTGTTGAACGTAATTTCTTTCAACAGAAGAAATTTTCTTTAGTATTATTCTTGAATAAATAAAACAATTGATTTAAGTATAGTACCAAGCTTTCGTCCGTACACCTCGGACATTTTCAAGGAATAAATTTATTTTTAATATTTAACTTTAAATATAATAAAATAAAATAACAAACAAATAAATAAAAAAAATTAATTAATATTTAAATAGCAGAGATTTAACTTACATGTGACTTTTTGTCATTATTAAAGAGTTTTAAAAAAATTGGACATTCGTAATAATTTAGTTTATCACTGGTTTATGTTTCTAACGAGGCACGACTCCGCCTAGGCGCAATTGCAATAAAATCACTTCTTTTCTTGTCATGATGAAGAGCTTTTTTTATGCTGTTAATCCCCCGGATTTTGCTGGTGTTCTTCATTAAAAATGTTGAAGTATTTTGCTCGGCTTATACTTCATGTTGCGACATTCTCATGTGCATGGTTTCGTTGTGTATTTCCGATAGAAGCGGGTACATCCACTTTCAAGAAAACATTGAAAATTCGTACAAAACGTTACTACTCTCCTTCCGAAAGCGCTTCCATGATACGAGAACACAGGAGCTCAGTTTCAATCGGGCTGTATAGTACGATCTTATAACAAGCTTCTTCCCGCCTTTTGCTTTAATATGCTCTTTTAAAAATTAATTTTAATTTGTTCTCTTCCTCTTTTCTGACTGATATTTTCAGTTTATAAACACTACGAGACTTCATCGTACCATAAAGACTTATAGTTATCGTCTGACTGGACCCTAATTGATGTAGAATTAGAAACACGGCAGAATCTAATAAACAATGACTTCCCCCAGTATATTATAGAGAAAACAATAAAGAACACTTTAAATAATTTATTTACCAATACCATCAAGGAAACGAAAACGATAAGCTCGTAGTATATAATAATGAAAATATTAGTCAGAAAAAAAGAGGAAGAGAAACAAATTTAAAAATTAATTAAAAGAGCATAATTAAAGCAAAGAGCGGAAGAATGTATTAAGATCGTACTAGATATCAATAATATTAAAAGAAAAAACAACACTATTAATAAATTTAGTAACATATATATTTAATTTGACATATTAAAATTCTCGCTCCTACTTATCTTTTAGAAGTAAAAATTCTTCTTTGCACCGGCGGACGAATTGACGTCATTTTTACATCACTTTATATCGGATGGTGGAGAGTTACGTTGCTGTACCGTTTCAATTTCTGAAATGGATGTAACGCCGCTAACGGGATACACAACGAATACCCTCACCATGAGAATGTCGCAACATAAGTAATAAACCGAGCAAAAATATTCAAACAGTTTAATAAAGAACACCACAAAAATCCCGATACAGCATAAAAGAAAGCTTCTCCAACTCAAACAAGTAAAAATTATGTTTATTGGATTGCGCCTTGAGAGTCGTTGCTTCTTAAGAACATAAAAACCCAGAGATAAACATAAAATATAACGAAGTGTCCGAACATCTTTAAATGACAAAAAAGTCAATGTAGTTAACTTTCAAAACTGGAAAATTAATCAATTCTTACTTCGGTTATTTATAATTATTTTCTAAAAAGAGCCGGGTCCAGATTAAGATAAATTTTATCTCCTTGAAAAAGTACGAATTTACGACGAAAGCTTAGGGTACTGTAACGTTAATCCAATTGTTTTTTTATTCAAGACATAATACTAAAGAAAATCTTCTGTGAAGAAATACATTCAGGAGGCTTGAAAAGCATCAAATCTTATATACATATTTTATTATTATTATTATATTATTATTATTATTATTATTATTATAAATATTGTTATTATTATTATTATTATTAGTATTGTTATGTATATTGTTATTGTTAATGTTATTATTATTATGATTATTATATTTATTTTATTCTTATATATTATTATTTATTATTATTATTATTATATTTCATTATTATATTATTATTTATATTATTATTATTTTATTCTTATTTTAATATTATTTATTATATTATTGAGACTTAAGAATTCAAAAAATGTCGCTAAAAATAATTCGGAGGTTGAACCTCCTGGACCCTCTCTCTAACAGCCTTATACTATATATTAATATATATAGTATATATATATTATATATATATATATATTATATAAGTATATATTCTATATTAATTATATATATATATTATATGATAATATATATATATATATATATATATATATATATAATATATATAATACTATATAATAATATATATATATATATATATATATTATATCATATATATATATTAATATAATAACAAATAATATATATATATATATATATATATATATATATAATATATATAATATAATATATATATTATATTGTATTATGAACACTTTATAAGAAACAATAATGTCTTGTAAAAGAGAAATGGACAGCAGAGAGAGAGAGAAGAGAGAGAGAGAGAGAAAATTTTAAATATTTTTCAATTAATTCAATGTCATTAATCGTCATCGTCATCGGAAAATTTCGCCGATTATTTTGCCATCGTCATCGGCAAAAATTTTATAATCGTCCCATCACTAAAATATAATATATATACTATATATATATTTATTATTTATATATACTATATATTTATATATATTATATTATATATATTATATATATTATATATATATATACTTATAATTATATGATATATATCAGAGGCGACTCCTGCACTCGGGCTACTCGTGCTCAGCACGATGTTAACATTATTAGCAAACGATCTATTTTGCAAATTTGTGATGTTACGTTAAAATTTCTTATTTTGACTAAAGCTTGGTCAATAAAGGAAATTATTATCGCAAAAATTAAACGAAAAAAGTTAAGATAACGCTATTAAATAACGCTTTTAACCATTAAAAATGCGGCGTTCATGCCCATATCGGGATGCGGACGGCATCTTTGAATTAAATCGGTGGTAACTGGTATGTAAATCAGAATTGGAACAACAGAAAACCTAGGAAAAAGTGGTTACCCTCTAGAAAGGAAGGAACTTATTAAATATATATATACGTATAAGTATATATATATATTATATTATATATATATATTATATATATATATATATATATATATATATATATATTATTTATATATATATATAGTTATATATATATATTATTATATTACTCTGACCTCGCCATTTTCAATAATTATTCTCATAATTTAATACTAACACTTTCCCTCAGTTTGGAAGCATGCACATTCCAAACCTGTTCCGAAAACAGGCAGCGCTCTGATTTCTTCTAACTATCGCCCTATGACTCTCACTTGTATTCTGTATCTGAAGATCTTTTTGAACCCTACTCAACTCTCATTCTTTAGATCATCTGGAATCTCATTCACTTCTTTCCGATCGCCAGTACGGCTATCGGCGCTCGAGGTCTACTGGCGATATACTTTTCCATCTTACTGATTTATGGTTTCTCGCCGCGTAGGAACTTACGGGGAGATTGGTGGTGGCGCTGACATATCAAATGCATCTGAACCGGGCTATGGCACGGTCACTGCTTCCAAGCTCCCCTCCTTTGGGTCATTCTCCATTCTGCTTTTGGCTACTTATGTCTAGTTTTTCCTTTCAAGGTG